>JAPMOB010249781.1:0-19988 GCA_029875015.1 Lepomis gibbosus
AGAGAGAGAGATGGAGAGAGGGATTGGATCCAGGGCCAGGGATTGATGCTCAGGCCAAAATGCTCATTCTGTTATTCAGAACTTAGGAGTTTGTCCTTGCTGTCATTAAGATGACTTAGGCCTCTATACAAAACTCAAAACACTTCTCAGTGGGTGATGGAGTGAAAAATTAAAGCTGAAAATGCTGAAGGTTAACACAACAACAATTTCCAGTCCAGAGTCATAGATAGATCTGCTAAAACAATACAAACAAACAAACAAAAAAATGTGTTTACCACTTTGAAGTAACAGCAGGCACCGTCCTTTAATACCTTCGACACAGCCCATTGCTAATGGAAAATGGACCAAAACTGTGAATTGAGACACCCAACTACCTGCTCATTGGTATCTGGAAAACTTCCAGTGGCTGAACTCATTTCTTCTTGTGCCTGTTTGCTCACACAATTTTCTGGCTGCTTTCTACTGCACCGCAACAACTGCAGGCAGCTCCTTGATAAGTGACAATTGTACAAAAATAATCCTTAATTATGCTGTCTCTGTGAGAGTCGTACCCTCTTCAGCTTTAATAGTGTTAATAATCTCTCTAAGTATTTGGTTATGGAGTGGTTTCTTAAGGCTGCTGATTTCAAAAGGTCAAACTCGTCACAAATTCTCCGTAACGGCAGAGGCAAAGCTTTCTTTCTCTCTCTCTGTGCCACACTGTCGCTCTGTTATCAGCGGTGCACAGGAGTTGCATATTACATATTGGGTTTCACATGTGAAATGAATGTGAATCTACTCAAATTGCCCTTCTTTTGAAGGGATGTTTTGTAATCTTGTGCACTTTATGGTGCAGATAAAGAGGTTGTTTTTGCTCTATTGTATATGCACATGGGGCGGCGCGGTGGTGCAGTGGTTAGCAAAAAGGTCCTGGGTTCCACTCTGTGCCCCTGCGATGGACTGGTGACCTGTCCGGGATGTGCCCCGCCTTTCACCTGATGTGAGCTGGGATTGGCCCAAGCCCCCTGCGACCCTGTGCGCAGGATAAGCGGTTGATGATGGATGGATGGTATATGTACATGGACAAGGACTGTCTATAGTGTGTAATGCCATGGAGTAGACCTGAAGAAACAGCATTTATCTGGATATGATTGTTACAGATGGCCATTAGAGCTGCTGCAAACGGCACTGACACAGAATTTTAAAACCGAATGAAAGAGAAAGTAAAACACACACAACTTTGCTTTCTTCTACATCTTAAATTTATCTCCATGTTTGCAATGCCCTGGAACCTAAGTGATGAAACTCTGTTGGAAATCAACCAGCAGAACAAATTCTATTCCTGATTCATTGCACCGATATGCTGGTGAGAACTAAGGCCTCTCCATTCCCTAGTCACGAATATTCAAATGAGATGTTCAATTTGTGTTGGGGAGATTATTGGAAAGCTACAGACGCATGCAGGATTCTCCCTAAAGCCTGGTTGAAACCATGTTATGCACTAGAGTGAATGACTTGCTGAGATACAAAGTCTTAAATTAAAGTGGGATCTCCTGCCTGCTCCCTTAGAGAGAAAAATCGAGTCAGCCTGCATTTTAAGCTTTTGGCAAAATCCAATATGTCTGCTGAGTAAGACTTTTTGAATTCTGCTCAGCATGACAGAGCTTTGTGCTGCTGAGCTGCTGAAGTCTAAACTTTGTGAACAAAAAAAACGGCAGACAGGAAACTGGAAGGGGAGTAGGGGAGGGCAAACATGTCTTTTCAAATGTGTGATGTGCTTCTGTGTAATAAATGCATGTAACCCTTGTAAGCCGGGGGCATCAGTAAGGACTATGACATTGACATGACAAAAAAAATCATATGGATTTTTTCATGTATTCTTCATGTGGGAAATGTAAAATAGTACAACAGAACAATCTCAAACACGTGCAAATCAGTCAGATCAAAATACAGTCGGTGTCGTAGAATGTAAAAAAGAAGTGGACGTAGTCACCAGGACGACACCCACTGGACTGTGGATTGGCCTTCTCCATCTTGGCTTTTTTTTTTTGGAACCAGAAGTGACCATATTGATTAGTAAGGTGCACCTGTAGTTCATGTTAACTGGGGTATTAATAGACGGGTTAATGTGCAACGTCATCACAGGGATGCACACGCAACCAGGGGGCAGAAAGCAGCTCTCTGTCTTTGCGGCATATCAGTTTATACAGCATATCTAGCTGCAGTGTATTGTAATAAGTTACTTTTTACCTATTACTCTTTTCTGAAAAGTCAAAAAAGATATTTTTAAGGTACAATATATCCATCCACAAAATAAAGGATATTTCACAAAACTTTATGGTCCACCAATGAGTTAAAGAAATATATATAAATACCAGAAAGATTAAAACATATCAACACACTATCAAATAGTGCTAAATACAGGCAACATAAGAATATATTTGCATATACAGTATATAGTTTTAAAAGAACCTTGGGAAATCTTGAAAATAATTCATGTCACCTTACAAAGCTCGTGCTGTACTGTCCAATCCCCTTGAGGGAAAGAGAACGTGTGCTGTTTGACAGATGGCCTCAGCCTGCAACAGCGAACCATGACGTGCTATGCAGCGGATGTTCCTCATCCTCTATTATCCCACAGGACATTGGTGAATGAAGTTAGTCGGCCACGTGTGCAGCAATTGGTAACAAATATTTAAACTGGGTGTACAGTATGGAACTGCACTGCCCATCAAATGTATTCAACAGCTGCTATGTTTTTGGAAAATCAAAGCAAAGAGAGTGACAGGGCATTACAATATTTTCAAATGACTCATTTAAATAAATATTTTTTTCACTTTACGTCTGGCATGTCAGCTGATGAACTGTGAAACCACAGAGTGACTTGCAACCTGCATCTTCATGTACTTGACCTAACACACACGCTTTGACGCTGGCTCAGTCATCAGGTGAAGGATCTGCGGTCACGTAAACGATGACACATGAGTTTCTCAGCAAACTTCACTCATTGAAATCGTGACATTCATGCACACACACACACACACACTGCAGCACACACCAAGATGTGAGTGTTAATAACCTGTGCTTGTGACTCACCAGCACCCAGACATGTAACGTTTCAATATGAGAGACCATTAAAAACGGCCATTCCCTGTGATGTGGAAGACTTCCGACATCTTATGGTGTTGCTGGTCTGGATGTGTTTACATTTGCATCAAAGACGGTACATGCCAGTTACTTAGAGGTCTCTTCTCCCGCCTCACATCCCTGCAGACATCACTTCACACAGAGCATTGCACTGCTGCTGGTCACACACATCTATCTCGCTCGCAGCCCTTTGGTGACTCACTGCACTCTGGCCGAAGAAAAGGGTCTTATGCATTTATAATCAGTTGTACAGTACGCCTACACTGAGGAGCAAGAGTAAGAGCAAGACAGCCAAAGATATAGAGACAGAAGAAGAAAAGACAGGATGAAAAAGAGATACAGCGCTGAATAAAGCTCACATGTTAAGATACAACCGGTGTAGATGAAAAGACAAGGTAAACCTAAAGAATACCAGAAGAAGAGCTCAATTTCAATGTTTTTGAAGCCATGCAATAAGCTTTCTCTAAGCTGCACCAGCAGCAGTTCAGCTAAGGTACACCTTGTTCCCAAGAGCTGGAGAAAAAGATTGAAACAAAGAATAGGCTCAGAAGCAAATCGCAGAGAAGATGCGTGCAGAGGCATCGCAGCAAGGCTCTGTGGAGAATGAAAAAGCTAATTTGCTGAAATGAAGCGATGCCCTGGAGATAGACCATTATACTGAACGGTGCTACTGTGCATGTTGCAGGAAGGAAAAAGGGCCGACCTGCCACAATGCTGCCTTTATGTTCATAACTGTAATGCATGCAGAGTGATGACGTCATCCACCAACATATACAAAGAAATAAATCAGAAGGAGAGCAGGGCAACATCAGAAGCATAGAAGGGCGGGTTGTAAGAAACAAGCTAGTGTGATCCAAATCAAAGCCTTCAGACTGTGACCGTAACCTAGCAGATGGTAGAAATTATTACCAGTCCACATCATTGTTCCACATCTTACCATCAGGACTGTTACTGATGTTCTGATGATCTATGCTGCCTTGCTCAAAAATGCTTCCATAGCGCAAATCGATAGACTCGACTCCACTCGGCCCTGCTCTGTTTTTTTTATTGCAGATAGTACCCAGACATAGTACGTAGCTTGTCGTCATAGCGACGCCACACACAACTGCCGCGATGTAACACGCACCAGCGATCCACACAGCTCTTAAAATATATACAGTTTCAAACAGTTTAAAACGTTTGAATACTCCTCAGAGTGTAAAGACAGATAAGCAGTATGAAAACCTTCCAGCTGTGTTTTCCTCTGCCGTTGTTGTTGCAGCGGTCTGTGTGACGGCGGGAGCAGAGGGCTCTGTGAGCAGGCGGCTGGCCGGCCTCACACGCTCCTCCCACGGGTCACCGCAGGATTCCCCTGCCGCCACTTGCGGAGCTCCTCAACTCCGAAAATATTCATCACATTTTTGTTCTGCCATCACTTCTCGTGATGCTGCACAGCTGATTTCTCACCTCAAAACTTCTCAGAAGTGGATTTAGTGATGAAATTACTGTAAAATAAACTTCCTGTTGCTGGCCTCTGTCTGGCGCACACAATGATGATGCAGTGAAAAGTTAATATTCTCTCTGACCAATGAGAGGTCTGTCGTATTTTCACGTTACATTTCAGTGTCCCTCAGCTTGCTTGGAACCTCTACGGAGGTGAGGTGATACGAAAAAAAGTACCTGGAAGTAGGTACAGGTCCAACTTTTCTACAATGGAAACCCAAACAAAGGCGAGTCGAGCCAAAGGGCCTCCGCTCAGACTAGCTTGGTTTGAGGGCGTGCCTGACCCCGCTTTATGATGCGTTTGCATTGTGACGTCACAAGTCAAGGAAGTGAAGGGTTGGACTACAAACGAGCTGTTTTCAAGCGGTTCTGAGCACAGCTTTCTGTGAGAGAGGGAAACTCCCTTTGGGTTGGACTTTTTCACTATGCAAACCTGTTACATGCACAAAAAATATATAACTCAATAAAGGAGAGGCAAAAAGCCAAAAAGCATAATACCACCTCTTTAATATTTCTTACCACTATTTCTAATTGGGTGTTTCTTACAAAAACTTGTTCTAGATATTCAGTTAAACAAGTTCACTTTGACACTCCTGAGACCTTCTAATACACACACACACACACACACGCACGTACTGTAAGCACTATTTATCTCTGGACCCTGTTCCTCACATCAAAGAAAAGGCTTAAAAGAAAATTCTCTTTTACTTATCTTTAATTAGATTATTTTCCAAACAGCAGTAAAATATCACCGACAAAGTGCAGCTGGTTTGAACGGGCCCTTTCTGTGGTACAGAGGATGGGGCACATCCAATGTAATCATATTTCAAAGGTGCTCAGTGTAGAGCAGGACAGGTGAGCGTTTAGCCTTATTGAGTTACAGTAGACTGCAAAGCTTTTTTCAAACCTAATAAAAGACATATAAAAGTCAGACATCTAGGGATGCGCTATTTTTCCTTGAGTAACCAGTAGTATGCAACTACTGGATTAAGCCTGCTGCGGTGAAGAGGAGCTTTTCTGATTTCATAAATGTGAAGTCAGACTTTATGCATCCAAAACACACTGGCAACATATGACAGACACCACTACGATTAACTCTGACATGGGGGATATATTTATTATCCTGTTATTTGCTGCAAGTTAAGGACGTTTTAAAAGCAATTATTAAAACCCATGAACTACTGTACCTGAAAAAAAGACTTATAGCTGTATTTCCAAATCCAGATGTGTTTTGGCAAATAGGTAAATGCGCTGCACAGAATGTGTACTCAGCCTCATCATCTAATAGAATCTACTAAGGGAACAATAAGCTGTCAGCAACTGAAGTCAACAATGGAAAGTAATTATTCAATTAACCCATCTCTAAGCAAGCATCTTTTTATTAACTGTCAATTACTTATTGCCGTCACATCTAGGCTACCTCATGAAGAACATCAGAACACACTACCTCATCCACTGCTCCCTAAATAATGAATTCTCTATAGTGAGTAGCAAATTAAGATTTCAGACACATTCATCACCATTGTGCCTCATTGCTGACAAGTGTGGCTATGTACAAAGGTAATTTGTGAAATGAGGTGCATTGCATTGTGGGATTATTAACAGAACGTAGTATAGATGCCATGGACAACTTTTTTGTGGAATTTTGAGGGGCACTATATAGTGGTTCAATTTACTCAGAATTTGACATTAAATTTGGATTTACAACAGTAGTGTTGATGCATACAGAAGCCCAGCAGCCTTGGTTCAGGGTTACCAAAGTTAATACATGTGGGCTGAATGTTTAATAGAGTCAAAATGGTCTGTTAAGCAAAGGCACAGAGTCTCTGTTAGTGCTGGCATTAAAATCAGATTGAGTTACCAAATCTTGCTAACAATATATAAACAAAGTGCTTTCAAGGTATGCACCTGATAAAGTGCAGGGTCATTGAAATCTTTCAAGAGTGAGTATATAGCCATGTTTCCATCTAATTGTCATTTGTATTGTAAGCAAACTTTTGAATTGTCGCAAAAAAAAAAGAAAAAAGAAAAGGTGAATAATTATTTTCATTCAGAAATGTGTTTCAAGAGGGCAAGTTGCTACCAGTCGTGCTTCTGCGCATTATGGGAATATCTGGAAAGACACCGACAGTGTTTCCATCTCACATTTAGCGCATCAAGTCCTTTTTGACAAAGGCAAAAACCACCACAAGCGAGAGTAAAAAACTTTGGTGAAGTTGAGGACATTAATTGGAATTTTCAAATGCAATTTTTAAAAAAACACTGATGGAAACACAGCTTATGATGATTTTTCTCCAATAACCCAAACTGGGTTGAAAAGCTAAACTTTAGTTTCTTAAAGTGTCCACATTATGTTCATTGTCAAGATTCTTAATTTCAATTAGTGGTTGTACCAGAACGGGTTTATATTGTTTCATTTTCAAAAAACACCATATTTTTGTCATAGTGCACATTGCTGCAGCACCTCTTTCCACCCTGTGTGTTGAACGCTCCGTTTAAGCTACGGAGTGAAACATCTGACTTCTTTATGATCTTTGTTGGGAGATGCACAAGCAGAGTACCTAGGTAAGGACCACTAGCCAATCAGAACCAAGGCTGGAGCAAAGGTTTCAGAGTGGGAAGTTATAATTTGTAACAAATTGATCTAAAGTTTTATCTGTCTCTACATCACAATAACAACTTTATGTCCATTGACTGCCTGGAGGGGAGCTAATATTCTGTAGGGAGGGTGGAGGTGTGGGGAGGCAGCGGGTGGACATCAATGTGTGTGCTGCAGCTCAGTGTGTTTCTCCACCAGTGTTTTTGAGGGCATGCCACACCAGCTGCTAGGCGAGTCATTATGACGCGTCTTACATAGTGACACGGGTAGGTTACAGAGGTAGACCAACTGAGCTGTTTTCAGGCACACACACACACTTTCATTCATTCATGCTCCTTTATCTTCTCTGTCTTGAGACCATTCACACTTTGTTTTGTGACATACACTCTGTCCCTTCCCTTTCCACTGCAGTCATACCATCTATTTGTCCTTCTCAGCTGTATTATCTGTCTTCCTCCCCCCTTCTGTTTCTCTGCTCTTTCTTTCCATTTGCTGAACTATGCTCCAATTAGTTTGGCCCCACAAGGCAGCAGTGTACCAGTGAGGACACTTTATAAGGGCATCTCCGCACGCACGCATGCACTCACACACACACACACACATACACACACACACACACTGTGCTTTATATACCGACCACCTCATTGTTGAACACAAAGAGTACATACTGTGTAATTAACACAATGTACGTGAATATTTCTGCTTCACTGCTATTACTAGAATTTGTATTATTATTATTATTTAAGATCAGGAATTTTACTTTGCCATTAATATGTACTGTCACATTACTAAACTATACTATCGCACAATATACAATAGTTAGCTACCTGTTACTATGTTTATTATGCACTATACATTTTAGGAAAACCTTCCAGGGAGACTGTCATCACATGCTCTATTTTCAGATAGACATAAATAGGACATAAGCCTGGTATAATCGGTTACACATTGCATAACCATGTTTTGATTTGCCTGGAAAATAGTGATGTTATGATATGACTCATAAGTCAGATCTTCTGTGCCATTGACAGGAAATGAGTCATTGTTTTAGGTTTCGTCAGCATAGGCCGTAGTAGACGTAGGCCTACACTGTCACAGCAACACAACCTAAAATGTAAGGGTGCTATTGTTGCAGGTTTTTGTGGGTCCTCGGATTAACGAAAACTCAGAGCCGTTAAATAATCTTAAACTTATTTAACGGCTCTAGGAGAACCTTTACAATGAAATAAAACGCTGCTTATTAAATGGGACATACCACAACCTGACCATCAGCTGTAAAAGGCCTGAGAGCAGAAGGGCCATGATCGGCTAATTAACGTTAAGACGCTACCGAACAAGTTAAGCTAAAGCGTGTCTGTACGTTGTTGCCACATTGCCAAAGCAAATGTGAAATAAAAGCAAAAAATTTAATGGATAAATAAAAAAACAATTAGATCTGATACCTACACTGTGCATGTGGCACAGTGTAGGTATCAGAGAGAGGGTTTTTTAGCCCCAAATCTGACATGTTTCTGTGGTGGAGAAAACTTTGGCTGGGCCAGATTTCCTCAAGTCCTCACACACACTTTTAAATTCCTTTTTATGAAACACTGTAATCTTTAAGGTTTATGTCAAATATGTGTTTATTGTGAATTCAAGTGCATAGGACATGTGAATCCGAGTTGATCCCAGGAAGATACTGACCAAGCTCCGTATTAAATTTACAAACTGAGTATTTTCTCTGCAGCAGGTTATAAAAAATAAAAAGCTTTATTGTCATACTGTATGTGTCAATTAGATGTATCACTTGCAATCAAGTGAGTGTGTTTGGTTCTTGTGCTGAACTCATAGAAAAGGTGGATGTCATCATGACCTTTGCTCAGCAGAGCGCGTGCCTTAGTGAAAGCTCCCTCGCCAGAGAGAGACAGTGAGCCTCCCTCCACATTATGGGCCCCCTCGGCAGGAATGCATGAGCAACACAGCCCACTGCTAGAAACACAGCTTATTTGATACCTGATTTCTTCACATGTTAAACATTGATTGACAAACTCCTTATATTTCAAAATTGATCTGTATTTCAACTATGATTATTAGAACATAGCCCTAACCTTACTGTGATAGGTTGCTTTGATGACTTTGCTGCTGTGGAGAAGTCGATTTTATATTTATAGCTTAACAAAATTGAGAATTTAAAAACAGGGACAGTCAGAGTATCTTCACTTATGGAAGTATCTAGCCTTTGTTGTAGTGATGTGTAATGTGACTATAGTAACATATTGAACTGTATCACGGCCCACCACTAACATCAACTTCATGATGTCGCCAAACTGTATTTTAGGGGCCTTAAATGTCAGTGCTGCATCGATCAGCGAATTGCATATTTTATATATTGTGTATATCTCTGAGCTAGGATAGAGAGGTAAACCTATTTTTTTATTTTCAAATAAAAAACGTGAATGGGCTGAGATTAGCAGAGCATCCTTTTGCTGCCTGGATCAAAACTGAAAGCTGAAACCCCCTCCAATATGAGGTCTTACAGTTTCTCAGCATGTGAAAGCCCTATTGAGCACCTCAGATGTTGTGTGACAGATAACAGCAACTATCCTCATACACAATTTCAATAGCTATTCAGCCGTGCTTCTCGTGCTGCAGAGGCTGCAGTTAAGCAAATCCACGTTTGCTAAGTGGTCCACACAATGCATTTATTTTGCTGTCAGACCCATGATGACTGACACCTTCCATTCTGCTCATTCCTCTTCCTGAATAATACAAATTACTGAGCAGGGGAAGAAGGGGAGAGAGATTACAACATGTGAGGTGGGGAGGATGAAAAGACAGATCACAGCATGAGGACTGAATTATTTACATGGTTATTTGCATGTTGGTCATGCCTCCAGGTGCACCTTTGCTATTGGTCTTTAAATAATTTGCCTACTGGCTTGGCTATCCGTCAAAATCAGTTGCATCGCAAGGTATAGCAGCTGTCATTCTAACTGAAACATTAATGCTTCCAAAACACATTTGAGCATCTCATTTCCCTATGTCTTGCAGTGAAGTGCAGGTAACAATATGTCTGGCCATGTAGACTTTAATCACATGAACATGGAGCTAGAAACATTTCTATAGGCATTTAATAACAAGTGGAACTCTAAAGTGGTTCTGCCACCCGTGTCCATACATGCATTTATGTGTAGTTGTTTTCGATGACATCAGGGTGAAGGGTGTCACCCCATTCACAGCAGACAGCGACATCATCGCTGTAGGAAACCAGAGGTGCTGCTTTTCCCTTATGTTCAGAGGAAATTTAAAACACAGCACAGCCATTTGTTCGGATAAAACTATAACAGTGAGGAAGCAACAATGACAAGCATGGCCTCAATCTCAGCCAGGGTCAAGCCCAAAGCAGAAAGCACGCAACGGCGGTCCACCAAGGGAGCACAGTTCTAATAGAAAATGTCTCTAGATGCAGTTTGCATCAAAAGGCTCACAGGGATTATGTAAAATTGCAGACTCATGAACACTGATTCATGGTCATTTACACTGATCATGTTGCTGTAGTGCCAAGTACAGATAAATGTACTCACAGGTCCAGTTAATGAAGTACTGTAGCTGGAGGGCTAACTGCTGACACGCTACAGTGAGAACACCATGGATGCAGGAGAAATGAATACTGTTTCAAAGATGGTGACCCCATTCATTCCTATAAATGTTGCTCATTGGACGAATAAGCCAGAAATGTCGTTGTGAACTATGAAGATTTGACATGGTTAAACTTTCTCGGAAGGGAAGCTATGTGTATGACATCATTTCAGTAAAAAATAAATGGTACAGAGACCAGTAGTTTCAGGGGAATACATCAATGTGCATTTGCAGTGGACAGCACAACACAGAAGCTACCAAGGAAGAAAAACCCTTTTTTGGCATATGTACTGTTTAAGCAACTTTTATTGGAATAAATAGACACCATCTTGGAACATGATATGCAGTTCTCTTAATAAAGCCATGAATATGAGCCAAAAGTAAATTGGTTTATAAATGGTAGTGGCACTATCTGCATCAAAAACTAATGAGTTCTTCCTTGGCCCAGAACTTCTCACCAGGCTTCATTGAAATGTGATCAACAGATTTTGAGATATCCTGCTAACTAACTAACAGACTGGACCAAAACATAATGTCCTTAAATGTGACTAAGTAATGTTCTCAGTAAAAACAACAAAATTATATATATTGTTTTACAGTTTAGCTGTTTGGTGCATTGGTGAAATATTAAAAATGTATGCTTAAAACCCAGGTGTTTCTCACAGGTGTACAGGATTGGTGGCGGACTGGGATAATAATTCAGGCCTGGGATCGATCCAGGCCAGGGGGTAGCTGTTGTCTTATAAAGGTATGTGTTTACATACACTTTCATCAATTCCATTGATAGGCTATGTCATTACCAAGCCGGCATGTGATGCATTTGCTGTGAAAAGTTACATTTTTTGGGGGGGTAGGGGGGGTTAACACAGTGATGGCTCAACATTGTGCTGTCTGCCACCATTAGCGATGGACGATGGCATTGTCCGAACCCTAAGGGCACCCACATGCCACCCTTAACTCTGCATAACTTTAAGCCTTAATACAATTTTAATAGGTGATTTATATAAAGATTTACCCCCTGTACAGTTGTCAACAAGGAAATTAGCTATAGAGACTAAAACAGTTTTTTGTACCTGGCTGTAAACAGGCTTATTTCTGCTGTTACAGTGGGCTTTTTAACATGGTGGTCTATGAGAATTTACTCATTTTGGGAACCAGCCATTGGCTCGAGAAATTTCAGTTTTTGGCACTTCCACAGTGGACTCATTTTTCAGCCATCAGAGGTTGCCGCTCAGTAACGACAGATTAAAAGCGTGGTTAAATGTGTTGTTTCATTTAGCATTTTCAACACTCACCTGACACTCCAGGCCAATCAGCTTGCCAGGCAAATGCAAATGTAATCCTGAATCACCAGTTAGTCTGCCTGAGCAGTTCTAGTCAGGAAACGAAACAAATGCTTTATCTACTGTCAAGTCACAGAACACACACTGCATTTTCAAAACCATTTAAATAACAGTACTTTCTGCTAAATGTACTTCTGCTTTAGAGTCTTGTGTGTGCTGCAACAGACACTGACGCTTTCAGCCGAGCTCCAGCAATTCTGGCTGTCAGTCGCAGCAGCACACAAAGATAGGGAGGGGGTTATCACTCAACACCTCATTAGAATAGAAACGGAAACACATTTCTGTAAAAAATAATAACCCTCTATTGTTGTGCTTCCACTCAGAGATTATTTGGCATGTTAGGTGTGTGTGTTCATTAACTGTCAGTGTATTAAATACTTTAAGTCCATTAATATTATATTCTGGTAAAAAAATAAAATAAAACAAATGTCATACAAACCAAAGATGGGGACTGGAGTTTGAGACTCGAACTCGACTTCAGTCACACACATTTCAGACTCCACTTGAGACTCGTCCTCAAAAGACTTCAGATTGACTCGGACTCGAGTTGCGGGACTCATGAACAATGTTTATTTTTAGGAAACGTCTGATGAGCTTACCGTTATTCACCTCCCTGCTTTGCCTATAACCTGCCTACGTTGCCTGCCTAGTATCTGCATGTGTGGCTGCGAGGACAACAAACACTGGTGTCAGCTGCCTTAGCCATTCATCATAAACTTTGGCTTTAAAACTTCAAACAACAAGGCCCAAACAAAGAAGCGCTGAACGCAAAATAGATTAGTAACCTGAGGTAAGTGAACATGTTTAGCTCAGCACTGGCCATCTAACGTTAGCTTGCTTCTTGCTTTAGCTACGACCTACGAAAAGATGAAGGAGCGTTTGTTTACTTACCAAAAACAACAATCATTATAAACACGAGTGACTTGAGGCTTGACTTAGACTCTAGCTCAAAGACATGTGAGCACACTTTAGAAAAATAATCACATTTTATTGGCCAAAACTGGATAAAATCTGGTACAGCAGTGGCTATAGTTTTCCTCAATGCTGGTTTTGTTTGTTTGCGTGACTTGAAACCTATTTTGCACCCAAATTGCAATTTGATTGACAGATTTTAGTTACATCAGACCTACTGAAGCGTCCTCATGAATGTTTAATCAGTGGACAGATCAGCAGCTAAAAGAATGAGGCAGCAAGCAGGCACCAGCATGTTAGCAGCTATCGCAGACACTGCAGTTAGTGGCCTCAGAAGGACACACACATGGTGAGCCACATACAGTAATCATGATGATAGGTCAGGCTTTTGGGGCTTGAGACCTGAGGCTTCCATTAACGTCAATGTTAATAATTAAGTGATGACTGCTTTGGGAAAATAGCTTGGCTGTGCAACTGAGACGAGAGTGAGAGGCAAGGGACTGAAGAAGGAGATGGAGTGAGAGAGGTGGAAACCTGCAGCAGTGACAGCTTTGAAGAGAGGGTGAGAAAGTGAGGAAGGGCCTGAGAGAGAGAGAAGATACTGTGTGAGAGGATACATGTTACATCCAAGAATCAAATGAGGGACAGTGTAACAGTGAGGTGCAAGTTAATGTTGTAGTTCCATGTATGCAGTCAACAGAGCATGTATTTGCTAATTCTAGTGAGAGAGTTAGCTGAGAAAAATATTAATACTAATAATACAGATCCATACATTTCTCCCTACCACAATAACTATTTTCATCATAATTTGTCATATTCAAATATAACAAACATTATATTTCATATGTCATTGTTGTGTTTCCAACCACCTGGTGAATGTATTTCCAATTTTTATTTTCTTTTAGCTCAGTTTTTGGTCTCTGTCAACTCCAGAGGTAAATACGTGGCTCTTTACCTGCTAAATGCTTCACTATGTTCACCAGTGAGTCTGCTGTTTGGTGCTGAGCAGGTAGTGTACATGGGATTTTTAGAGCTTTGTCTCTGACATCAACTGCCTGCAGTGACCGATAATAATGCGATGAGAGCAAACCAACAGTAAACTTAGGTAAACAATCAACTGAAACGGTAAAGCCGAGGGGAGCTGCAGAGAGAGCTTGATTCAGGCGTGGGGGCCCGCATCAGCAGCCTTTGCAGCTGCTGTGTTTTGGTCCCTTGGCAGGTCACATGGTGCAGATGACGAGACGTATGGCGGTGTTGGCGGTTTATTTTTGAGCACTGCCATTCTGAAGCAAGATCCCCCCCCTCCCTGCCATCGTTTCTCTTTTTGCATCCTCTACCCCATCCTCTTTTCTCCCCTGGCATCCCATTTCCCTGTGTAATTAGGCTTCTAATTAAGGCTGTGGATGTTGAGAGGATGAATGCCCACTGTCGACCCTGCCTTTCTTTCTGCGGCTCTCTCTCTCTCTCTCTGCATGGAGCCAGCAACTGCACTGTAAGTCAGCAACACAAAGACCCAGAGCTAGCTTCTCTGACAAATTGTGTTTTTGTATATTTAATATAGAACTGCGGATCGGTATATTCAGCCTGCTTATGAAATGAGCATAATGTTGTAAAATGCAAATATGTGCTCCATGTATCAAAAGGGAGAGAAATACAGTATATCTCCCCACCACCAAAGGATTACATTGAGGAGGCACATCAGGAAACAGACAGCAGTGGTATTAAAATAGCACAAGGAAAAGAGCTTTGATTTGCCTTCCAGTCCAGCAGCCTCCAAGTCCCAAATTTCAAGTAGGCCTCTACTGCATCATCGTCAGAGAAAATATTTTTATTAAAAGTTTTAAACTATGCTTAATCGCGTTCACCTGACAGGTGAAAATTGTGTCATGTCACATTGTGCTTTCATTGTGTTGACAAATGTCACAAAATCTTCACATCATTCACGTCTACAACACATAAACTAGATTTTAAAGCATATGCTTGTGTCAGAAATGTCATGTGACTGTACACAGATGAAGTTGTTCATTTGTGATCTAAATGGAACTTTTATCATTTGAGTCACTGAACTCTCCCACAGTCTTGAAGACATTCACACGGAGGTGTAAACCCGGCTCATAGACCCAGTTTTCAGTTAATATTGGTCAGTGACCTGTGACTCATGATGTCACTTGATCAACAACAAAAAAAAAAAATCGCTGCAAACCAGCTAAGGCTACGTCCACACTACTGCATTTTTGTTTTAAAATGGAGAACTTTTGCGACAAAAAAGGCAAAAATGACCTAAATCGGAGAAGTTTGAAAACACGATGGTAGCGTTTTAGAGCAGACAGGCAAAGACGGAGGACTTTAGAAACAATGAAACAGACACTCACGTTTGGCTCTCTGATTGGGTCTTATAAGTCATGCAAAGCAGAAACACAATGCTTCTGACAGAGTTTTTGTCATTTTTACTAAAATATTTTGTACCATGCAAATAACACTTCCAGCCTACACTTGTAAGTTATTGTGCATGTCGCCATTTAATTTGCGACGACTTCTTGGGGTTCAGTGTTTTGCAAAAAGACAATTCAACATGTAGGAAGGAGGAGCTGAGGACTGAACAACCGGTGGCTGACCCAAGTGAAATGCGAAATGGGAAATGACACGAACAGACAAAACAGCTGTTGTTTGTTATTATATGTGATTATGAAGACAAAGAATATGAGTAAAAGAATGGATTAGCAAACGCAGGTAGCAGGGATCGTCTGAGCTACAGAGAGAGCTGGAGGGGAGTAAAAAGTGTTTTACAGTGAAAAGTAGCTGCCTGCTCTGCCAGCTGCCTGCTCACATTGGCCGGATGTGGATGTCGAGTTGGCCGACTCCGGCAAATATTTGGCATGCTAGATATCTGGCAAACGTCGGCGATGTGTCAGTAATGTGTCAGGGGGCCGTTTTGATGCGTCGTTGAGCAGTTCACACATAACGACTGGTGACCGCCGATCAACCGCTGATTTACTCCCGATCAGAGCCTGACGATTGTCGAGCTCACCGAGCGACAAATCGTCCAAGGTGGACAAATGTCACATATTGTCACATAATTTATGTCTGACTGCTTTGCAAAGTATTCGCCCATGTTACAAAACATATGTGATGCACAGCATTTGTCTAACTGTATATAATATGTCGAGCATGTGGAGAATACTGATAGTATTTCATGACAGTTGAACAGTGTGAACAGCTGCATATATTCTAAGTAGCTGTGAGGAGTTAAAAAGACCAGCCTTAAACCATGACGAGCCATCGTGCTCCTAATCCTGGGGTGGCCTCTGCTGACATGTCCTTGAGCAAGACACTATGTCACTGCTAGCTCCAGCAGCACTGCTCACTAGTTGACCCTGTACTATGACCTGAGGATTCCAAAAACAGAGCTTACCCATCTACTCCACCACCATCTAATCTCTTTGATGCACTGAATGATTTCACACCTTCCAACTCCCACCTGAAATACTATGTCCCAATTTAGTTGTTTTTTGAGCATATTAATCAACAGAAAGGTGAAGAGGCTGCTGTTTGTTTTTCTGCCCCTCTCTCACACTTCAGAGCAAATCCGTCAATAGCTAACAAGCAGCTGAGAATGTAAATTACCAACATTCGCCTTATTTGTTGTTGCTTGCTTTCGTCCCGCCATCCTACACCTCTAAAAGATAAGACGATGAGCAAGGCTGAGGATGTGTATGGTAGATATGTTGACTCCCAGGTGGGAGTTGTCCATCCATCACATGGATATTTATACTCCCGTTCCCCTGCCCTTACATTCAATAACTTCAAAGGCCCAGTATGCACAAAGCCATATTCAGTCATATGGAAGTCAATCAGGTGACCGGTGACAACACACACAGGGAATGTGCATGTACAGTGGATTCATGTGTATTGCTGGTGGTTGTGTGAGGTGCAAACAGATGGATGGATGGATTGATGGACGGCATATGGATTGGATGATGTGTGGGCTTTAAGAGTGTGAGTGAGTGTTTGTGAGCCTCGTGGGCGTAGGCATGAGTGGTCATCGGGTAAGTATTTGTTTGTGTGTTCATGTCGTTAGATGAACCATTTGTGCGTGTGTATTAATGCAGTACCCGGGTGTGAAACAGCTGATGGGTTCACATTTGTGTGGGAGAGGCAATGAAGGCTGAGTGGCCTGCAAAACACAGGCAGCTGCCTCTCACATGCGAGTCACACATCACTCAATCACTATCACCGAATACAGATCAGATTTTAATACCAGGTGTAAATGTTGTGTATCTTGAACTGATCCACTGTTGTTGTCGCCTTCTTGTTTTTCTCGTAGTGCAATGTTTGTCATATTAAACAGCAACACAAAACTGAGAAAGTTCACAGCACTTCAGTTTTGTGTAGCTCAATTTTAGACTTCAAGACGTATGGCCACTAATAGTATTAAAGCGTAGGCATGTGAATTAATTTTCCATGCTGTGTTGTCCTGAGTTGAGTCTGTCAGGCAACACTCTCTCCCAGACTTTGCATTCTGGGCAGAAATGAGTTATGTCTAGCTTTACGTTACAGAAAGTAAAGATTAGGGATAGGGAGGAGGGATTTGTACGCAGCCAGAGAGGAAGTTCTTCCAGCGAGGTTTGACTCAGGGCTTAACACTCCAATGCATGATATATGTGCAACCACACACGGATTACTTAGTAATGTTGGCAGAGTAATTCTAATTCTATTTACCAAGCAAGCAAAAGATAGAAAGATTGTAGCAGTAAAATCATAGTACCATAAACCAATGTGCAGTGCTTTGGTGTCTAAAAGCCATCAGCCTCATGCTCAAACAGACCCTCCTGCTTAACACATGCTAATTTTGGTCTTAACGCTTGCTAACCTGGTCTGTATGCAGATGGTCTGCACGCACTGGCGTATGTGATGGTGTGGGCGTGTGTCAGAAAGGCTGGTTTGAGTAACAGACCCAACAGTTTGAAGTCTTATCAGACACTAAAACACTACACAGTGGCTTATAATGCTGTTAAATTATAAAATAGTATTAAATAGTATATTGTATTGTATTATATTATAAATAAGTTTAACACCTCTGGAAAAGTATCACAGTGAAGCTTTTTATCTTTAATGGCAAAGACCCCAAGGTAAATGCTAGAAGTACAGTATAATCTTTATGTTAAAAATTAATCCAATAGGAATGTGTATGTTTTTAATTGGTGCCTTGCCAGATGACATAATGCCTGTCTGAATACCACCTAAGACTATAGCTCCATTTTAATTCTCTTTTGGCAATACCTTCTAACAGTGTATGCCTCTGCATACTACATGCCAGTTTCCACATCTTGGAGAAGGCTAAGTGGTCCATTACACAGTATGTCAAATTAAGTGGCATTTACCTCTGGAAAAAAATAACTGCACGTCAGTATGCACACAAGCATCTCTCAGACATCAGGAGGGTGAGTTATAACACTGTGCAGGCGTTAGTCTTTTTATCGAATCAGTCAAACACAGCCATGAAACAGCCATCTCTCTAGTGTCTTTCAGCACACAGCATAAAATGATTTTGGTGTGTTGCTGAGCCCAGCTGAGCCTTTTGGATTTGCTCTGAACTGAAAGAGGAGGGCACACACTGCAGGTGGGTGAGTTGCCTTTGTTCCCAGCTCCTTGAAACTCCAACATTTCCACTCCCAACATTTCCACCATTGCTCTTCAAGTTTTTTCTTTCATGGGGCCAGGCTATATGAGGTGCAACCACAAAGACAGGGGGGAAAAAAAGTAGCTTCAACATTGATTCAAAATATATACCATGACATTTGCATTGACTTTTCATGGCGTTTCTCACATTCCTCACTTCATATGTATTATTATGTTTAATTTTATTATTTTCTGTCAATGCTACTCCCCTTGAGAACATGCTTTCTCTGAGAAAAATCTTAAGATGTTTGTCGTGAATCAACAACATGGCTGCTGTCTGTGGAGCCTGCAGAATTACATATGAGGGCTGTTTTAACTAGTCCTCTGTGTCCCAGTTTAATTAGAAAGAAGCCAGTAAGCACGCAACTTCACACTGTGTTTACAGCACCATAAAAGACAAAGCTTTTCCTCTCTGTCACTGATGGGTTCAGTTGTAATGAGTCCTGCTTCACATTTGTCCTCAAATGGAGGAATTACCATTACACACACTCACACCATTTTCTCTCTCTCTCGCTAACGAAACAGCAGACACCATAACAATGTAAAAGTTTGCAGCATCAAATTAGTTAACTGTAGAAAAAGCTAGTCTGGAGGTCTTGAATACATGTAAGAGGAAAACAGTGTGTAAAATGGTGCATTTAACAACTCAGTGGTAGTTTTACAGCTTGAACAAGCCCATGACAGACAAGTCCTGTAGACACTTGACCACAAAGACAAGGTGCTTCAATCCTTGTAAACGCTTGTAAGAATGGTGGGTGGGCCCCTATTAAAAAGGCTACAGTGAGAGTTTGTAATAGAGCATAGAGCATCATTAAGTTACAGTGGGGGAGGGCAAGATATGATGCAATTTTATTAATTAGTGGTCTGATGGATGTTCAGCTGTCTGTGATTAGCAGGGGTAAACAGCAGCTGTTCACTGGAGTGAAAGTTGTTCCACCAGGGAAGGTCATAACTCTGTCGACACAAGATGTTGAGGCTGCAGCTAGGACAAGATACAGCTGATTCATGGGTAGAAAGAGATCTAGAAATGGCCTGACCTAAGTCGATTCATTACTACAGTTATTCATAGGTACTTGTACCCCAGGGGGGATTCTGCAATTGGCAAGGGGTTACATAGAAATAAAAAAACAAAAAATAGAAATCACAATGACACTACTAATTGACTAGTTAGTAAGCAAGCAGGAATAAGCAGTTGAAATAGTTAACTAAAAGTAATGGATAAATAGTTA
>JAPMOB010249783.1:0-19903 GCA_029875015.1 Lepomis gibbosus
GAAAATTACAGACCTCTCTCATCTTTCTAAATAGGAGAACTTGCACAATCAGTGGCTGACTAAATACTTTTTGGCCCCACTGTATGTTCTCCTTACACAAGATTGAATTAGAAAAAAAGGTTTTAGTGGTAATTTAAATTAGTTTTATTGTTTACTTCTGCTCTCCAAAACCAGAAACTGGCAGTATGTAGTACTGCAGACTACGATCGCCGGAAGTATGTAGTAGGCGGTTCTGAATACACCCTTTGTCTCTCATTCCTCTTCCTTAGTCTGCCAGGTTGTCACGCTGTCAATCCAACACAGACACTAACATCCCATGCTGTACCACTGAGACAAAATGAGCATTTCTGATATTTCCCAAAAAATTTTTTTCCTTCATTACAGAGCAAAACTGAAAACATTTTACTGCTGTTTTCAAGCCTATGGGGCTTCGTGTTTTCATAACCAAAAAATACATTTTGGGTGGAGTATCATTAACTAAGAGGGTATATTAACAAGAGGTTTTAAAAGAGGTTATGACTGACACTCACTGAGGTATTCCCATATATCAGCTTACAACTTAATCATTTGAACTAAAGTAATGTCTCACTGGATTTATTGTACCAATTGTTGTTGTTGGTTGATATTAAGAGGTCACTGAAATGACATTTTGTAGGAATCAAATGAATGCTGAGTTCAGTGATATCATATAGCCCTTTAATAACCATTGTACATACTCTATTTGCAGGCCCCAGATATACTATAGCAAGTTAAGACAAGGGGCTAATTTTTAATGTTAAAGCTTATTAATGGAAAATGGCTTTTAAAGTTTGGACAATCTCTCCACGGTCTTTTAAAGGCACAGCTGGAGGCAGAGGGCCATACTGCTGTACAGCCATCTGAGTTCTTCCTGGGTGAGGATAGTTCTTCATCGCTGCTCATCATCCTCAGGAATGAAGACATTGCAGAGCACATTTGTGAGGTAATTGATCAGCTGGTAAAAAAGATCAAGACAGGACTTTGGCAATAAACAATCAGGAATTAATGACTCTGCCTTTTTGTATGTCAGGTCCCACATTTGCTCGAGCTGAAGAAGTCGCCAGGTGTGCAGTTTGCTGGAATTGACGAACCAGATGATGTTGTGAATCTTACCCATCAGGAGCTCTTCACCAGGGGTGGTTTTATAATGATCGACAGAGCAGCACTGGAGCCGCTCACCCTTTGTATGTGCACTTTCAACTGAGTACCAGCTTATTGTTGTTCTCTTATAATTCATCCCAATTTAACTCATGATGTCTTCTTTGTATGAATCTAAAGGCAACATGAAAAAAATGTCAGAAATCTTGCAAGAGCTAAGCAGAACAGGGAAGTGGAAATGGATGTTGCACTACAGAGATAGCCGTCGGCTGAAAGAGAATGCAAGGTAGAGTCAATGTTAAAAAATAACTACACAAAAGCTCTTGTTTCTCACTTCCTTCAATAGGAGATTACAGGTGTTCTAAAAGCTTGTCTTTTATGTAAGTTTTGCTTTGCTAGCTTTTCCAATTGCTACAACACATACACACACACAACAACAACAAAAATCAATAAAGAACAGGTAATAGAACAAGCACAACAAAACACATCTGGGAAACAGAAGGATCACAAAAGATCAGACGTAACAAACAAAGAAAAAGGGGCAATGAGTAAAGATAAATGGGATAGCACATTTTCAAAATTAAATAGGAATATTTACTATGTTATGTTTATTTCTTTATATACAACATATTACAAAATTGACCAAACTTCATATAACTAACTTTAGTAATTATTTGTCCTTGTAGAGATTAATAGATTCATAATATATTTCACCAGTTAGTTTAATCAGAAAAGTCGGGCTTTGTCTGACTTCCAATTGCAGAGAATGATACTTGAAGTGCCAGTAAAGCCTGCCAGTGCAAGTCCAAATTCTTGTTTGGGTACACTTCCTAGTAGGAGACCTCTCTTCTAACAAGCACAGCTGGGGACATTCTGGCAATGGTTAATGCAACCACCCTCCAAGACTTTTAATTACTTGATTCCAGAAAGGAGAGACAAAAGAACATTCCCTCATCAAATGAAGAAAAGTAGCTGCTTCATTAATCTATGAGGCTATTTTTATTAAGTATCACTGGCGTATAATAATATGTGTATAATTTTGTAGTGTGTAAATTTGCCCACTGCATCTCTAACAGACCTCCTGCCATCAGGCACTGTGTTTCTCCATGTATCCTCTCGATTTGCATTCACATTAGTTCTGATAAGTTCTATTTCCCAGATTTTCACAGTTGCTATCATTTTATTAAAGACTGATGCTGATGCTGTTAAATTCTTGCCTATCTGAACATTATGTTTGCTCGTCCCATATCCAGGTTGAGTGCAGAGGCAAAAGAGAAGAAGCAATTCCTAAACTCGTGCCAAGAAGCTGGAATATTGGAAGTGCTGCCTTATCATGAGTGTGACCTCACGTCAAGAGATCAGCCTGACTATCTCACATGTTTGGTCCATTTGCAAGTGCAGAATATATCAGCCCGTTACCCTGTTTTTATTACAGGTGAGACACTATTGCACAAATACATTAATTGTACCTTTATCTTGAAGATGTTGTTTTCAGGATTTAATATATAATTAAGAGCGATTGCTTTCAGTGCTTCAGAGCCTCAAAACTGACCATGTTAATTGGACTTTTTTTAAATCCCCAAAGTCACATGCCTTTGGTGTGGGAGATCTGTATTAGATTCCCACTGTAACACATACACCAATGTTTCCCTGTGCAAGACATTTAACCCCTGCTTGACCTCTGACATATATAGCAATTGTAAGTCTCTTTGGATAAAAGCATCAGCTAAATGTGTAAATGCAAATGTGGCTTAACCTGTAACAGTTTCAGTTCATGTAGAGTGCAAGGACTGACATGTTTTTCTTATTCTTACAGATACAACAGACAGCACATTTGGAAAGAATGGAATTTTAACTATGACTTCCAACTCTTTCCTGACATGTTCTCCAAGCAAAACATTTACAGTCTGACCTGGAAAAAGTCAGATGGACAAACTTTATTTGTGCTTATTTAAGGTACACAGCAGTCACTCACTGAATGCGCAGAGAAACCAGAAATTGCCCAATAATGGTGATTTCAAACATACTATATTTTAGATTTTAGATTCAGCTCTTTTATATGCAGTAATCTTAATCTTAATCTTTTTCTTTCTTCATTCATTTGATGAATATAGGGACAAAAATTCCAATATACTAGCTATTGTGTATATACTGTATTTGTATTGTAAATTGTAAACAGATGGTTTTTTGTCACATTTTGTATATTTTGTCTTTTCCCTGACAATCCTGACTTTATACAGTTGTAGCACAAGCATTATTAGTGTTTGTTTAATTATTACTTTTTGTGTTCAAGTTTTGGTCTCTTTTTTTTTTAGATAAAAATGTATCCTCATACTTTGTGCAAGCCTTGCAACAAAGCTAAATTAAGCTTTTTTAAGTGGTGTGTTTTTGACATATTTATGTATACTACTGTACACCTTTATGGTTGGACTGATTCTTAACTCTTGAGTGTTAAATTGTTTGATTGCAACAAGTTAACATCATCACTAAGTTCTAAATATGTGTAGTTGTCATTGCATTCACAATGTTCAGTGCAATGACTGAAAATAAAGCGTTTTTTTCACGTTGTTTTTTCTTTATAAAAATCATCCATACTTTTTGAAATATCTGCATTTCCTGACAACTCACACTACACTGTGTTCAAACTTACCACCCTTACAGCAAAAACACCTTCAACATTGTTTACATTGGAAGGATGACGTGCACCCCACCTTGCTGTAAAAGGAATCTTGTCAAATAAGTCTTTTCACAACTGAAAAATGAATGTAGGCTTGAATGTAAACTTGGTTTTGGCAAGGAAAATCAAGTTCAGCTTTATCAGAATGAAATGCTTAAAAATGTTGGTTTCATCTTTATCCATTTACACCGTTTTCTCTGTACATGTATAGGTATTTATTATGTTATGGATTTCCTACAGTAATTTATTTTAATATTGTTTCCCTTCAGCCTTGCACCTCCCATAACATTAAAACTGACATTGAATGAATGAAAACAATGTGAAATCTGACTGGTGTGAGATGTAGTATTCCAAGTAAATAGCCAGGATGTAATATGTACAATCAAATGTCAATAACAGTATGTGTTGGTAAAGTGACACGTAAAACATGAAGTAGAAAAGTAAGAGTAAAGAACTTGATTTAACCAGGAGAGGGCCTCACTGAGAATAAAGAGTGTCCCAGACATGACAGCAGCAGCACAGAAGACAAAATATGAAAGAGCAAAGTATGTTCAGAAGGATAATATAAACTTAATAAAATAACAGCAATATATATACCATAACAAGGAAACTTAAAGCATTCTGTGGCTCAAATTCTTCATAAACTGGACCAAATAAAGACGGCATGAAAATCTTGCAGATATTCAACATAAACGTGTCCAGCTCTAAGAAAGTTGAGATTTTAGGACAATTAAGGTTGGCTGGATTTGTATTCAGTACCACCCACTATAGGCAGATTAATTTACCTTCAGTGAAACCACTGCTGAGTAATCTCCGACCATATGAGACAGTAAATTAGATCAGTTGAAATCATTTATCAGGCCAAAGATTTTATGCTTTTAGAAATGCAAGAATGTGTCCAAATCACTACGTGCTTGATCTTCTAAAACACCAACAACAGGAAATGCAAGTTGACCCAATCTTGTCATTTTTAATTAAAAAAATAGTATTTTTTTCGTAACACCCTGCACTACTTTCCTCTTTCAACAGAAGCTTAAATAAACTGTTTCTACTTGTTCAATCAATAAAGTTTTGCGGTGACAGACTCGGAGATCGTTGACGGTTTTTCCGACTTGTGTGACACAGCCACAGCAGATGAAAAGCTAAAACCGAAAGTCGTCCATTTGTTTTGTACGTTAATAACTTTTCCCGGGCAAATTGCTGATAACTCCTTTAAAGGCAGTCCTTTTCAGCTATGAATACAATATCTGACAGTAACTTAGCTTAGCGGCTACCATAGGTGGTTACATTTGAAGTACTAACGTTACTTTGAGCTTCTGCGCATCGTCAGCCGTTGGTGAACCGCTTGAGCACAGCAGAGCACAGAGACTTGTGCGCATGCGAGATCTAGATTTCGGGGATGGGTCTATCGATGGAAACAAGATGGCGCCTCTGGCGAAAGCGCCAACATATTTACTGAAGTAGATGTCCAAAATTAACCGCTGTAGCGGGTTTTCTCAAGCCCCTTTGGGGTTCCGTGAAACATGAATACCGGGAGTATGGTTTGGAATAGGAACTGACCGGGATTAATACCGTAACAAAGTCAGCGAGATGTGCGAGAGCTATGCCCGCTCGCTGCTGCGTGTTTCGGTGGCGCAGATCTGCCAGGCTTTGGGCTGGGATGCGGTTCAGCTCACTGCGTGCGATCTGCTGTCCGATGTGCTGCATCGATATATCCAGCAGTTGGCCAGGGCCTGCCATCGGTATTCTGAGCTCTGTAAGTGCTTCGTGTGCTACCCCGATTACTTTTTTAGCCCATAAACCTGAAGTAGTCGATCACGTTGTTGTTGACTGGCTCTAGCTGGCGCCCCCTAGAAAAGGTTGATGTGTCAAAAAGTAACGTACAGTAACGTTAGCTATAGAGCTAAGCAGCGTCCCTGTATTTTTATTATTGTGTCTGTGATATTTTCCAGCTTCTGTTTCAGCACTTTGGGCATAGTATATGTCGCATGCATTAGCACCTAAGCACTGTAAAAAGTCTATAAATCTGAAACCTGTTGACTCTGAAGTCACCCAGTCTGAGCTGGGTGTCAGCATCAGTCAGAGCACCTCCTTGCTGTTGTCCTGTTATCAACGCTGACAGTATATTTTAGTGAGGTACGCAGACTGTGTGCTGAATTTTAATGGCTTGCATTGATGCTGCATTTCAGATGGAAGAACAGATCCAGTCCTGGATGATGTCAGCCAGGCCTTCAGGCTGCTTGGAGTGAGTCTGAGTGAACTGGAGGACTACGTCCACAACCTGGAGCCTGTGGCCTTCACCCATCAAACGCCGCTCTTTCCTGTTAGCAAAAACAATGTCCTGCAGTTTCCCCAGCCTGGAGCCCGAGATGCAGAGGAAAGGAAGGATTACATTCCAGACTACATGCCACCCCTGGTCTCCTTACAAGAAGGTCAGTGCATGT
This sequence comes from Lepomis gibbosus, assembly GCA_029875015.1. Taxonomy (NCBI): domain Eukaryota; kingdom Metazoa; phylum Chordata; class Actinopteri; order Centrarchiformes; family Centrarchidae; genus Lepomis; species Lepomis gibbosus. Next base: position 6,238 of record JAPMOB010249783.1, read on the forward strand.
AATTGCTATATGCACATCTCTTTGTGTGTGTTTAGTCAGTGTTTCCCAGAGGTTGATATTATATAGTTTAAATGTTCAACTAATCCACAGTTAAATAGACATAATACAAATATGCACTCACAATTTCCAGTATTGGGTTCAACTAGCTATAACTAATTCGGTCCAAAACAGCCCTGTAACAATACACCAAATCCATAGTACAGTTCACACCTTAGTCCCCCCACCTCTGTTTTTTTCCTGGGTGTGGGTATGTGTGTGTGTTGGGGGGTTATTATTATTATTATAATATTCCATCTTGGGGTAATTAATGTAGTCGAACTTGCAGGCAAGATCACTCAGTCATGAATTGGTAGAAGGTGTAATATTTACAAAATATAGGCCTACAGCTTGCACTAACTTTAAATACAGTGATTTCGACATATAATTTACTCTGGCGGGCCGGCCATGTATATTAGCACCTGCCAAAGTATATTTGGCGACCATTTTAGCATTTTGCAGCGAAGGTAGGATTGTATTAGACTGTGTTTCTAGTTTTCATTAGGCTTACCTGATAAACTGGCAACTGAGTTTAGACTTTGGGCCATCATAATCATGTTTATGTGTTAAAACCTGTCTTGTTGTTGTGGGGATCCTTGCATATGAATTTACTTAACTCATTTTATGTCTCTTTCCTCTCTAGAAGAGGAGGAGGAGGAGGTCCTTCCTGACATGGGTACCTCAGCCGAAGCTATGCAGGTGCCACTGGAAGAGGATGAGGAGGACATAGACGACGACGAGACGGTCAACGATGAGAACCACCCACTGAAGAGGCACCTGGACAGTCCTGATGCAGCTATGGGCATGATGCCTACCTCCAAGAGACCACGCATGTATCCTGGCCTCAGCCCAGAATGGGGGGTTGAGCCCAGGGAGCCCCTTACCTCTCTCAACCCTCAACGTGTTCCTCCAGGCATGCTGCCTTCTCATGATAGCCTTGACCCCATGTCACCTGAAACACCTTCTGGAGCCCTGGCTCCCTTCAGACCTCAGCCGGTAGTACCAAAACACTCTGATCAAAAGGGCCTCACCACTCCAGGAAGAAAGCCTAAGGTTTCGTCCCCTGGCAGACAACGGACTAAGTCCCCTAAAGGGGTCATTCCTGTTCAGGTGGGTGGTAGTCCCATCCATTCTCCAAAACCCTCTAAGGAAAGAAAGAAATCCCCAGGGAGGACAAAGAGTCCTAAAAGCCCCAAGAGCCCAAAGATGGTTTCAGCTAAAGCATCCCAACCCCAGAGCAAGACAGACGGTGTGCATAAGCTACCGCTGTCTGCACTGAGTGAGAGGATGGGCAAAGAAAACATCCATATGCGTCTGAATATAGAGGACAGGGAGTTATCTGAGGGACCCTTCAAGAAACTAGAGCCTGATAATACAGCCATTGATGACTCCATTGATGCTGTGATTGCTAGAGCATGTGCTGAGCGGGAGCCTGATCCTTTTGCTTTCTCCTCGGGCTCTGATTCAGATAGCAATGGATTCTCCAGCCCCAGGAGGCTGACCATCATGGAGCCGTCTACGCCTAAAGTCCTGATTGGGCCCGGCAACTCTGTAAAAGATACATCGACACCACTTCACCAACACGCACATGCAGGCCTAGGAAACTGGACTATGGATGACTCAATCAATGAGGTGATCCGAAAGGTCAACCAGGGGGGTCCGTCTGCACCCCCACCAAACCAAGGCGAATATGTGTCCTCTGGATCAGCCTCACCACCTACTCCTGAACCTCTGCTCAAGGTGTTTGAGGAGAAGAACAAGATGGCATCATCAGTAGATGTCAAGAAAAAGCTGAAGAAGGAGCTCAAAACTAAAATGAAGAAAAAGGAGAAAGACAAGCCAAAAGACAAGGACCGGGAAAAGGATAAGGGCAAGCTGAAAGAGAAGAACAAAGAGAAGAACCGGGATAAAAACAAGGACTTTTCCAAGGATGGAAAGATGCCTTGGAAGGAGTTTGGAATGAAGGATGATGACCTTTTTCTTCAGCGAGACTATACTCTGCCTGAGGGCTCCATCAAGATAAAAACCAGAGATGGAGATGGCCCTAAGAAGGAGAAGGAGAAACACAAAGACAAAAAAAAGGATAAAGAAAAAAGTAAAAAGGACAAAGATAAGAGGGACAAGGGTAAGGACAGGAACAAGGAGGACAGGCAGAAACAATCTGCGTTAGCCCCCTTTGCTCTGAGTGAGATCCCACCACTGTTTAGCCCCTCTGCCTGTCTGCGCATACCCTCCATGCTTCCTCCTTTGGCCCCGATCCTCCAGGACAAGGACATAAAGAGCAAGGAGAAGGACAAGAAAAAAGACAAGAAGGAGAAGAAGAAAAAGAAAGACAAGGAGAAGGATAAGGAGCGAGAGAAGGCCAAAGAAAAGGAGAGGGAGAAAGAAGAGAAGAGGAAAGAAAAGGAGCGGGAAAAGGAAAAACGGGAAAAGGAGAAAGAAAAAGAAAAAGAGAGAATTCGTTTGGAGAAGGTAAAACTTCTTATTTGGTGTGTCGTCATGTGTCTGTGATTGAGCAACACTGAAATTTACCTTGTACTTACTGATCCCTCAGGTGAAAGTAGACACTCCAGCAGCTTTACCATCTCCAGTCATCCCCAGACTGACGCTCAGGGTGGGAGCAGGACAGGACAAAATGTATGCATTGAAAGAATGTTTCTGGCATTATTATTATTATTTCTGGTATTGTTTCTTCCATCACCTCTTTGCATGTTACTGGAGGTAGTCTTTTTCTTGCAATATTAAAAAAAAGATGTTTGTTTCTGCAGCAATATTATCATGACACTTATAGCAGTATTGAAAACTGTCAAGTACCTTAAGCTTGCATCAAACGTCTGGTCAGATTCATTGTCTTATTTTTTATATGATAGTTGAATGATGATTTAAATCTTTTAAGACTATTTAATTGGGCAACGTTATTGTACTTAACATGAAAACATTTGGCTTCTTAAGTGATGTGAAAAAGGGGGTATGGTATTACTACTAATATAGAAGAATTTCAAAGATGTAACCCTGTTTAAGCAGGTGAGTTCTACTGAGATTGAGACCTGAGTACATGAAAAGTAAAATACACTATATTGAAGAACAAAAATATACTTTAGATATATATAAGAAAGAATTGTACAAATCAGTAGAGTAAATGAACAAATGAATAAATAATAGAAATGACCAAGAATAGACATCACTCAGCTAAAACAAGTACACTAAAATTTAATGTTCTTAAAATGCCCCAAGGGTACCATGCTGTTATTACTACATATTTAATTCACATAGTGGTTAAAATGATTCTGACATGTTTTTATATTACATTATGTAGCTAACAGAGAGATAGTAAAGTCTCCTATTTGTGGTAACTTGTATTCGTCTCTGTCCATCACCAGTGTTATCAGCAAGGTGGTTCCAAATTCAGAGCCCAAGACGCCGGCACCCAAGACCCCCGCTGCCAAGTCTGGACCTGGGAATCGCCCTCGGACGCCCCCACCACCCCCAATACTCTCCTCAGTGGCACCCACTCTGCCCCCACCTGCCTCACCTCTCCCACAGGCTTCTGCCCCTTCATCGTTGCTGTCCCCTGCCTCTATGCTCTCTCCGACCTTCAAAACACCTGTCCGCAGCGTAGTAACTGAGACTGTCAGTACCTACGTGGTGAGTATTCATACTCACCACTTTTGTTTATTGATATTTGATGCATATGACAACAGTATTTTGGTTGTGGTTTATTTTCTAGCAAATCAAAAGTGCATGCAGTGTGTTTTTTCAGTCTAGGTGGACAGTAAATGAATTAAACCTATGATAAAAAGGACTACATGTCTATTAGTGTTATTTTTGCTCCCTTTTCACTAATTTGCATTGTTTATGTAATAACTATTTTGTCTTTGAGCACTGTGTTGCTTATGCTTTCTGCCATATGTATTTACTCAAGATCCGAGACGAATGGGGAAACCAGATCTGGATATGTCCTGGATGCAACAAAGCTGATGATGGCAGTCCTATGATAGGATGTGATGACTGTGATGATTGGTATCATTGGTGAGAGAATTGTTTCCTTTTTTCTGGCCAAATGAACCTGAAAAGAGACCACAGATGTTTTGATCCCATTTGAGTTGTGCCCTGTGTTACACATTACTGTTTTATGACTAACTGTGACTTTCTTGACAGACAAAATTATATTTTAAAATGACAAACATCATGTGTGTAATTCAGGGCACAATTTAAATGGGATAATGCCTCTTGTTCTTGACTACTGTACATATTTTTTTCTGAAATAAGGGCCCATGGAGCAGAAGGGAAGGACTTAGGCTCTCTAAAAGATTATACTTTTGCATAGTTGACAATTCAATACCCATTGTTTCCATCATGTACAGGCCTGTGATCTGTGTTTTTGCTAGCTGGTGATGGGGGATGTAATGGTACACTGAAATTCACTGTTTGGTACATTTTACGTACAACAGTACAAACAATAGAAACTGAGATAAAGACAGTTTTGTCATTTTTTTGAAATAAACAACAATTGGCCGTTAATTGTTGGCAAATAGTCAGTCAGTATACCAGTGCACAACTCAAATGTGCATATTTACAAATATACAGTGATGGTGAAAAAAAGTTTAAGATCACCTTTTATATTTATAATGAGCTTAAATCAACCATTAGAAAAAGCAATATGCATAGTTTAAAGTTTTTTAACATGCACTGTGATGTTTTTAGCTTAATGTTATACTCTGGTGGTCAATGGGTAATTCCTGGATGTCTGTAGCTTGTCTTTGACTGCAATGTACATGTAAAGAAACATTTGCAGCGAAGCTCAAGCTCTGTAATAGACAAAGTCGGGTGAAGGTGTTGCCAATTGCCATGTCACCAAACTTAATTCAACACAGAGTTTCTGCCTGTTCAACTCTCGCTGAGTTGACCAGTGTCTGACCAGTGTCATTGTAGGGATGGGCAATAAAACAATAAGGATAATTATCGCAATATAATTTTCCTCAATAACATCATAAATGTTCAGTATATTGTCAATAAATATTTGCTTTAATTCATTTGAATCAAAAACAAATTAGCACCTATTTTTCTATTAAAATATTTATTTTGTTAAAAAAGATGATAGTTTTGAATGTTCTGACTCAGATTTGTGAAGTGATCCACTGTTTGGCATCAAGTGTTGGTAAAGATAAGTTTAACCACATAATTAATGACGCGTTCGAGACTGGTCGGAACTGGGATTTTTCCCAGTTGAACCTCCGACATCAAAGCGTTCCAGGTGCATGGTGGTGCATGACACCGAAAGTGGACGAAAATCATGGCTGACCATGACAAAGTGTACACACAGTTGCACCCTCAGCTTTAGGTGTTAATTAAAAGGATGGCAGTTTAACTGCAACAACTGACATAAATAGCCTGTACATTACTAGTTCTGTGTACCCCTCTGGCTATATAAGTTAGTAGCCCTCAAGTCAGTCAATGTTGTTAGTTACACTTCCTAATGTTTTGGCATTTTTAACATTAACTTTTATGCAGAAAAGATGACTTTATGAGATTCTTTACTGTAGCCAGCTACAGTATGTGTAAAACATATTTATACATCAATATACATGCAGAAAACGTTTTACTATATGATCGTATGTATTATTTTAATTCAAGTACATGCATATATATGTTTTGTTGCCGCTTAGTTTATGGTTTGCCATTTGCAATGTGTGCTTCCATGGGCGCTGACAGTGTTTTGTGACTTCATTCAGATGCTACTCGTGAAGTCGGGGTACAATTTTTTTTCTCCGAGTTCACAAGTAGGAAAACCGACTTCAAGTGGCGTTCCAGGATAGTTTTTCTAGTTGGAGGTCGGACGTTTCCCAGTTCCGAGTTGCCTAACCATCTGGTTTCTTCAATTTTCACTCGGGAACAAAAGTCAGCCTTTAAACTTGAAAGAAATAATGATTTGACATTTGTCGTGATAATTATTGATATTGAATGATATGAAATGTTTTTATCGTGAAAACATATTTAGCCATATTGCCCAGCCCTATGTCATTGTATCTTACTGGGAAACCAAAGCATGCTTCTAAATGATAGATGTAAATGACATCAGCTCTGGTTTCTCAATTATCATTTCACATCAGTTGTCCCACTGTCAGAGCTTCCACAAACTACAAAACATCAACCTAATTTGACAGTATCCTGCTTGTTTATATATCTGTTTATTTATTTTAGTCCAATATATTTACACACACACACACACACACACACACACACACACACACACACACACACAACTAAGAATTAAAAAATGATTTTAAAAACATTTATGATTCATTAGTACATTATACCGTCATACACAGGTTAGCATCCCCATATTTTTAGAATATCTGTAGGTACATAGTACATAAGTGTTTTTACTGATTTATTTGAATGTAATTATTTTGCTAACAAATAATAATAATAATTAACGAAATGCATACCGAACTGAAGAAATAAATAAGAAAATAGCCGCATCCTCAGCATCTTTGCACTGACATGAACTCTCCTCTTGTCCTCTCTGCTCAGGTCTTGTGTTGGGATCCTTACAGCCCCTCCCGAGGACCAGCAGTGGTTCTGTGTTAAATGTTCCAGCAAGAAGAAGGACAAAAAACACAAGAAAAGGAAACACAAACCGCATTGAGACTATGCAAAAAGCACATATTTTGGACATTTTTGCCACATCACTCGTGGCACTGCTGTAAAATTAAAAAAAAAGTTTAAAATTGTGGCTGATGCTAACATCGGATGATTTTTTTTAATGATGTCAGCCACAATTGGTGGTGAGTTGGTAAGAAAAAAGGCTTTAACCAGCACATATCCAGCCTTAGTTCTCATGTGGGCTCTGTGGTTTTCCCTTTTTCACCTGTAAAGTGTTTGCTTGTTGTTTCGGATGTCCAGTCGTAGGAGATCATGACAATTTTGTTTGTTTAAGGAGACCACAACACTTTGTCTAAGATGAGTGCTCAACAAAGCAGAGAACCAGAGAACAACTAATATCCATCGTCTTTATTTTTGTTTCCTTCATGTTGTCACAAGAGCAATGACCTGCAAGTCAAACCTGTCCCCAGTTTTCTGCAGTATCATTGAAATGTCATGTATATAATGATGATGGCATCAGGTGTGTATAAATGTGTCAATACCAACATCCAAGCCAAGTGCATTTTGTTCTTAGGATTCCGATTTGTTAAATCCATTTTCAGATATTGGTTTTTAATGATTTCCTGTAATTTCTGTACATTTTTTAAATTTAAAGTTTGTATTTTTATTTTTTCTTCATATGGATTTGTCTCCGAGTTATACTGTAGCTGTGCTTGTAATGTAATTAATTTCGCTGATATTTCAATATTAAAGATAAACGGTCTGTGTATTCACAGACTTTAAGACGTATATCTCATTACCATCGAAATTGTACCGACATTTTCTGTCATTCTTATTTAATTTTCAACCTGGACAATCTCTATGTTTACCCTCTTTTTCCCCCTCCCCAGTAGCTGTTATTTTGCATTTGCTTTAGATATAGGATAGAGTGGATTATTTTTTTAACAAACTGAGTTTCAAATGTTGAATTTTGTTCCTGCTCATTTCAGTCTGGATGACAAAACAATTTGTTGAAGCAGTGTGCAGTTGGTTACAGATGACGTTCCAAATCCTCTCTTGCAGCAGTCTGTGCAATGCATTAGCCTAGATTTGGGGGCTATTCTGCTGAGTTGTTGTGCAGCACTTCACCTACATAAGATATGTAGGAGAATGCTTGGCAGTCACATTGCACAGAATCACTTGTCTAAAAGATTGATTGTGGATTGTGGAGAACTGATTTCTTGCGCCTAAAAATGTCTCCTGTGCCATTTGCAGCTGAGTTGTTTTTTGCTTTTCCATCAGTGACCACACGGTGTCATTCTTCATGCACAGACACTCCCGCTCATGACATGTATAGTGGCAACAGCAAGCTCACAAAAAAAAAACGTGTTCCACCATATTATGAATGTAAGAAATGTTAACAGGTGTCCCTCTGTTAATGTGTGGAATCTTAAGTTTGCTGAGCATGCCTTTCAGTAAAACCAGCTCCAGTAGTGCCCTCCTTCACGAGAGAATCTGTAGATGACTGTAGAGAGACTGTAAACATGATTTACAGCCGCTCAGAAGCTGTTAAGACTTCATTTCTATAGAAAAGAATTCACTGTGAGATAGTAAAGCGTGTCTCCCCAGTCAATAGACGTCTTATTTTTATGGTGCAGGTTTTGCATGTCCAACTTTTTCCATTCTCAGAAGTAAAATGTCAACTGATATCTAGAGCAGAAGGCTTTATTACCACTCAAGCTTGACTGTACATTCTAGATGTTTATCAGATTCACTGTGCTTCTGTTTATTTCTGGGAACATTAGCAGACCAGTGTTAGTTGACCTCGGACATCTAGTTGGTTCATATTTTATAATATCAGAAATGTATTTTTGTGCAAAACCTTTCATGATTTGTGATCATTAGATGTACTCAATCTTTGGACGGAGTTTAAGAATGGCTTAGTTTTCAGACAGCTCTTAGGCAAACCTAAGAAAAGGCCATTAAAGTCGTTCAACCTACTGTGGGTAAAGGCATGGTTTAGCTTGATTGAGTCTTGTTCAGACATTAATTCTCTAATTCTGCTATATTTGTTTTTGGTGGAGATAGGCTGACTTTTTTGTTTATAGATAGGTCAGACTCAATGGCTACATCAGTATGCTTTTCAGTCTTTCTACTTTGCTGCAAGTGTTTAGTATTTCAGTTTTACCCACATTTAATTGAAGGAAACTGTGGCACACCCAATCCCCGACTTATTCAATGCCCTTATTTGGTAAGTACAGTCAAAGAGACACCATCCTTATTTAATAAATATGATTAAACCTCAGGTTCTAATATACCTTAGATAGATATGGCTGCATGTGATGTGCGCTAAAAAGCACGTGTCACTCCTAACATCCATCCATCCATTGTCAACCGCTTATCCTCCGTACATGGTCGCGGGGGGCTGGAGCCTATTCCAGCTGACATTGGGTGAAAGGCGGGTTACACCCTGGACAGGTCGACAGTCCATCGCCTTAACTTTTTTAACTAAAATGAGAGATATTCCTTTTACTCATTCGCCTCTCTCTATGAGTGGGTTGCTCCCATCAAAGGATAGAAATGTCTTTCAATAACACTTAATTCAAAGAGGAAGTGGAAAAAATGATGTGTGCCTAAAATAAAGGGGAAGTAAAAGGACTTCTGCCCATGCAAAACAAGCTGACATTTCAATGTGGTGTTGCTTTTTATAATATGAAATGCATTCACTCATGCAAGGCCACACGAACAGCAGGAAATACACTACGTTACAGATGTAATCAAGCAAGATTAATTATTTGCAAAAATAATACATTTTTAACCAAAAGGTTATTGTTGGGGAAGGGAAAATAGATTTTGTATGAATTAAAATGTCAATAAGGTCAAAGATAGCAGAGCCTAACGTGCTGGCTGTGGGCCTTTTGCTGTCTCTCCCTCTTCAATCACACATGCTGGTGTCAGGTCTCATACTGTCAAAGCATGTTGCTAGCATCTGCTGGATCATAAGTTACTGCCCAGTGCCCGTAAAGATGGAACTCCAGTATGTCTGACATAAAAAGGATTCAATCTTTATTTCTTATTAGGTGAAAAATGTTTTCACTTTGTCCAGATGCATCTTAACTGCCTAATAAACAGGATATAATGCTGCTGTTGTACAGAATGCACTGCTTGTTTCTATCTAACCAGGTTTCAAATTCATTTCACTTCTTCAGTGTTAGAAACTCACCGCGTTAGCACACGCGACAGAACACAATGTGCACCGAGCTGGAACAGTTTCAGTTTTAACCCATAAAAACACAGACAGTATCTGTTTGTGCAATCAGTCTCAAGGGAGCCCAAAACTGGTAAAAAGGGAAAGCTGATGAGTGTTTTCGCTCATCATGAGACCACCTGCAGTTCTGTAAACGTGTGCTGCTATTTGACTTATTACATGCCAGGCATGAGTGGATTTTGTTCAACCGCAGCATGCACTAAGACAAGCTAACAACAGCTTTCTCTTCACTGTGGATGTGAACAGGATGTGGTTGGGTTTTTTTTTTTATAGTGGTGTATCTTTGCTGCGTGATGTTACAGCTTCCACAAGTTCATCATTTTACAAATGCATTTCATATAGCATACACAGACCATTTTATCTTGCATTATTTTTTACTTCTGGAACCTCTTTTAAATAGGGTTTCAACTGGAAAGCAATAGTGCATGCAATATTGCCATACCGAGCATTTGTTTATGCTCTTACATGTTGGTAGATCTGAGCAGGAAGAAAGGCCTTCAGTTATTCTACACTCTACATGGCGCCAGTAGCACTGACAGTCATACTAAGCAGCTACACATCATAAAGAACTGGATTTCAACATCGATGTTTAAAATATTCATGTCAGAAGCGAGAGCAGGGCTGAAATGAAGAGGATTTTGTGCCATGATCAGAGGAAGTGGAGCCCCTTCATGCTGGTCTTCTCAACTATGATACCAGCACACACCGACATGACCCTGTTTCAGATGACTTTCCTACTTAATGTCATGTCACTCTAACAGGACACAGCGCCTATGGGAGAACGAGACCTAGATTTCATTTCTCCTGGGTTTTGTGCAAAGAATATCGTGATAGATTACTTTCAAAATTTTAATCGGATGGCTTTAAGTGTGTTAGTTATGAGTACTGTATGTGTCCTGCAATGTTCAGTAGCTTCAAGGCTTGGCCTTCATAATATTCCCAACAATATGGCTGAGAACATAGGCAAATTAGCGATGTCCAATGCAAATCAACATGCAATATGTTCTTTCATAAAACTCTGTTGTTGAGCCTCGTCGATAAGCTCTGAATCCTGCCATCAGTTGATGATCAGGGGTTTTCAGGAATTTAACTGTAATGTGGAGAACCATTTCCTGTAGCATTACATACACATACATGTCATTTGAGTTTTTGCACATTATGCTCTGAAATACTGTACTAGAGTCACAGGCAGTTAAATTCACTTTCAACCACTGCAGGTATTTCAGATTGACTACAGTCTGAAATGGTGAACGACAGGGACCATACTGTACTCTGTCCTTATTTAACAAGTTGCTGACTACTATGTTGGATGTTGGCTTATATTCGAGCAGGCTATCTTTATCCCTATCTACTCCAAAATAATAATGACATGGGGTTGTCAAGGAAAGCTCTTTACCTGTCTCCCACTAGTTTATTGTCAGCCACCTCATGGGTGGACAGTGACATGTACATCCCAGCAGGGCTATAATATTTACCTACAATATGTACAGGTGCTCAGTGGTGAGCAGAATGTTTAACATTAAAAATATTTTTTAGGATACCAGGCTTGATGATTGCCTTCTGATGATGCCAACATGTATAGAAGCACGCCACAAAACCAGTGCTTGTGAGATCTTGTGGAAACTGTGTCAATGTTTCCTCTAATTTTCCCCAATCTGACAATGGGAATAAATCATCCATGTCCAATATTCTGAAGTTTTCCTAATATGGGTGTCAATTAGAGAAAGAGTGCTACTGTGGCCGCAGCTTTACAGCCTGCAAACTGGGCTGCCGCAGGCAGCACAATGCATTAACGCACGATGAGCTGTCAGAGAGGATTATTTCAGCCACGCCAGTCAGCGAAGGGGGTGGGCGCCACTCTGCTGCACTAAACCGAAGAGAAAGAGTGGGCGGGAGACAGAGAAACGGAGAGAAACACATAGAGGATAGAGGGAAAGAGAAGAAAGTGTCCATTACACCCGGTGGATTTTTCCAGAGCACCGATGTTGGAACACTCTTCTGAGCTGGCGCTGGTGCAGAGTTTGTATGCCAGCAGCATGCGCTGTCCCCCCTCTGCGGCCGGGATCTCTGTCAGGAATGAGGACCTGCCGATGAGGTACGTTGGGGTTGGCCCCTCATTCAAATCTGGGCTAGCTTTTGTGGAGCAGCCTGTATTTGGACTGCTTCTTTGTCTAGGTTGCATATTGTCATAGGATGTATTGTTTCCAGTTGAGTTCGCCCATGCTATGACTGTGTGAAGGATGGTGTTGATCTGTTGTCTGTACATGTTTTTTCTCTCTAGGAACCCAGAAACTATGTATTTTAATCTAACAAATTTGGCCATTCATATCAATTCCATCTTCCCTAGACAAACATTACTCAGTAAGGAAGCAGTGGTTTTGTTTATATGTGTATTAGGATAGAAAAATCAACACCTTATTGCATTCTCATGTTATTTAATTTACCTTCCTTCTCTTTTCAAAGTTCAACAAATGCTCAGATACTAGCAGGAACTACAATTAAAGAAAGAGAGATAAATGTGCCAATGATGCAGCTGTTTGTCTCTGAATCACATAGGCCACTGAAAAAGACAAACGTGTGCGATTAGATATGCACTGAAACCAACCCAGGCCTTACTGTACTCCCTCTGTCAAAAACAACAAAAGATATCAACAATCTTTAAAAGAACATAAAGGAACATTTACATCCATCTTGGAATTTTCATGAATTTAGTGAAACTGGACCCTGATAAGGTATTGTTATCATGTGTGCTTATTACATCTTGACACAGTACATTTCCTCTAGTGAAAAGCACGATAAGATGAAGTTCTCACTCTCCATTTTGAGAGCCCTTTAGTTGGTCGCCATTCTGCAAATACGTTTATGAAAGGCAGAGCTATGAAAAACTGTGCCTCTAAGTTTAAGGTGACATGTTTAAAAAGACATAATGTTGCCTTTCTGGGTTTGAAGCTGGCCTATTTTTTACACTGTGCAGATTGTCGTGGAAAGGGTGCAAATTTAAATGCTGGATGATGATGATGATGATGATGATGATGATGATGATGGGTGAGAGGGTCTTCCACTGCATGAGGGGGAAAATTTTGATGTAAACAACAAAAGCATGGTACGTGTGGAGGATTATGATAGGATTACAGTAGTAATAATCTCAGATTAGGAATAGGAGGCTAGTATTAGAAGGTGCCAGCAACTAGGCATCAGCATCAGGAATCCACTCCACCAAATGTCTCTTAGAAAAACCAAGGAGATGCACGCCAAATTGTAGACATAAAGTAGTGTGATTGTATTGTAAAACTGTACTGTATGTGTTGTACATACCCGCGAGAGAACCAGGAGCTGCACTTTACAAGAATTCTGCTTCTTTTATAATAAATCTATTCAATAAGATCCCCTGAGATCTAATTTAGTCAAAGAAAATATGTGGATGCTGCAGATGGGATGACATTATTGTATTTTCCTCCATCTTAATGAAACCTGATTCTCCAGAGAGGTTTAGACTATCTTTTTATAGCAAGCCCTCAAGCTTAATGGTAATGCATGTTGCATAGTGGGCTTGTCTACATGTATAGCAAAATAGGTCGCATATCGCATTATGCATACAAACCTCTTTTAGGCACTGTTTAATAGAGCATGCTTTGCGCTGTTGCCAAGTTGCTTTGAAATTGCTATGGATACAAGGATTAAGTCGGATTTCATGAATGGGATGTTTCTTAACACTCGCTATGAATAATATCTTTGGATTGTGCAACTGCTGGAGCAATAATGAATGGTTTGATAATT
>JAPMOB010249785.1:0-11543 GCA_029875015.1 Lepomis gibbosus
CCTCTGACAGACAACATGGAAAATGTAAGCCAATAGTGTGAAACACTGTCACTGTTTCTGCACCACAGTCCATTATAAACCAAAAATATTAAATAAAGTTTATACAAACATTGACAAGGGACACGTTCATTCTCTCTGTGATTATGGACCCTCGCCAAAACTGCCCGCCAACTATGACAGATTATAAATAATTGTAATCTATTTCAAAATATAAATAAATACTTGGATAGCTTTGCTTAAAAATAGATCTCAGTCATGACAGCAACAGTTACTCACATAATCACTTCCTCTTTAGTGGTTTTGCCTACATAATAAAAGCGCAAGAAGCTTTTTTACTGTAATCTTGCAGTAAAAAATGCATGTAAAAATGCAAAAGCGTCCGTAGGTTGATGGATGCAGCTCTAACACCGAAAAACAGCGCATCATATGCCGTTATCAATTAATTTGTTGAAAAGAAAAAAACCAACATCTAAAGGTGGGATTGAAACCTCAGTCCTTGTTTTATAAATACTGCACCATACTGACTGAGCACAGTTTAAAGTTGTAATATTGCTAATATGTATATATGTATATGTAATATGGCTTATATTTTCATCCACCATCTAATGGTTGACACTACTGCTCTGATTAAAAACTTATTTGCAGACCCCTGTAGTATATTATTATTACTTCTTCTTCTAACGTACATATTCTATATAGTGATGAGTGTCTGTATTGCCTGAATTCTACCAGAAATCGAACAAGAAGAACTTAGTGAAGAAACCATAGACTATATATAAAACGCGAAACGTGCTCTGTAGCGCTGTTTTCAGCTACTGTAGAAACATGACGATGCAACATGGCGACGTCCATGGAAGGGGGTGCCCGTGGTGTTGGAGATATAAATGGCTCATTCTAAGGTAGTAAAAACATAATGGTTTATTATAAAAGGTCTTTACACACCACTGAAAAGATAGTTATGGATCTTATATTGCATTTCTGTTGATATATCCTCAGAAATATTACACACCGAACCTTTAAAAACATTCAAGGGAAAAAAAATTACCAACCGATTGAGGGCTTGAAAAATCAAACGGAAATCACAGGCTGATCCAACCTGATGTCTTTCATCATGGCTGGCAACTCATAAATGTGACTCAGTAGTAAACATACTCCAGAAAACATCTGGGCATTCTCCTGATGAGATGGCAGATGGTGTCATGGGGCATCTCCTCCCAGACCTGGATCAGGGAATAAGTGAGCTCCTGGATAGTCTGTGGCGCTACGTGATGGCACTAGATGCACAGATACATTACGTCCCAGAGGGTCTCAATTTGATTCAGGTCTGGGGAATGTGAGGGACAGTCAATGGCATCAACAACTTCATCATCCAGGATCTACCTACCCACTCTGGCCACATGAGACTGGGTATTGTTCTGTACCAGGACAGACCCGGGGCCCACTGGATCAGCATAAGGTCTGACAATGGATCTGACATTTCTTTCTGGTACCTAACAGAAGTCAGGGTCTGTGCAACCCTCAAAGGAAATGCCTCCCTAGACCGTTACTGACCCACCACCAAACAGGTCATCCTGGATGATGGTGCAAGCAGCATAACATTTATCACGGCATCTCCAGACTCCATCATGTCTGCCCCATGTGCTCAGTGTGAACCTGCTCTCATCTGTGAAGAGAACAGGGCACCAATGGCAGACCTGCCAATACTAGTGTTCTCTCACGAATGCCAATCGAGCTGCACGGTGCTGGGCTACGGGAACAGTTCTCACTAGAGGATGTCAGGCCCTCATCCCATCCTCACTGAATCTGTTTCTGACAGTTTGGTCAGAAATATGCACACCAGTAGCCCACTGAATGTCATTTTGTAGGGCTCTGGCAGTGCTCCTCCTGATCCTCCTCGTACAAAGCTGCAGATACTTGCTGCTGGGCTGATGCCCTTCTACAGCTCTGTCCAGCTCTCCTAGTGTAACGGCTCATCTCCTGGTATCTCCTCCATGCTCTTGGGACTATGTGAGGAGACACAGCAAACCCTCTAATAATGGCACGTATTGGCCATCCTGGAGGAGCTGGACTACCTGTGCAACCTGAATGGGCTGCAGGTACCACCTCATGCTACCGGTAGTTACAAGGACACTAGCAAACGCAAAACTAAAGAACAATCAGTCAGTCAGGAAGGATAAGGACAGAGCAATTGTCTGTGGCCACCATGTGCAAAACCATTCCTTTGTCTTGCTGTTGCCTCTCAAGTGCACCTGTTGTCACTTTCAGTTGCACTTAAACAGGTGACAGTGATTCACAATTGTTTATGCTTCATAATTGATGTCCCTGAAGTTTAATTGATATGACGTTACCAGAGTCGGCCCTAGACCTTCAGGGGCCCTGATCAAAATTTAGTTGGAGGCCACTCTGATTGTCGGGCGTTGTCACTGTATATGACACAGAAACAATGTCTCTTGTTTCCCGACAAATCTTTCTTATATTCTTAAACCTGCTTGACAATAAAGCTGATTCTGATGAAAAACAATAACTAGACTCTACTCTATATTATTATATCTACTATGTTTGATGTCAAACAGAAAACATATGATACCGCCAGTGAGCTTAATGGCAGTGCAAGACCCAGTAGACACTGATGAACTTAGTTCTGAATAAAAAGACTAATAAAGTGATTATGAACAAAGCTTAACTCTTTATTAACAGCCAGACAAGAGATTAAGAGACAAAAACTGCAAAACTTTTTATAGCATCACTTTTCTAAACCTGCTTCTTTATACGTGATCTAAACATGTAACGATAGAAAAGACTTTTACTGTCTGAGTGTCTTTTTGGTAAAGTCAAAATGTCTCTGTCAACCTGTGCTGGTTTTACTACTCACAACAACAACAACAACGTGTAACTGGTCATTATGGACTGATGGCCAGTCAGCTGGATCCACTGGAGGAGTAGAAACTGGAGAGCCAGGTGTGGTAGTAAGCACGATGGTACTGCTCTCCACAGGTAGATCTATGAGGGAGATTAACATGGTAAATAAGTAATTTTAGGAAGTTGACATGTTCATATACTGTATGTTCCTAGATGTGAATAATTGTTTAGTTATTGTTGATTAACAGCACTGTCAGCTTCTTGGATGAAACCAACGATGCGGGTAGAGGTGGATGGACTTGCTATGAAATAATAAAAATATATAAAAAATATATAAATAAATTGACTGAACTGAAATGACTCACTTGTGTTATTAGATATGGAGGATCTTATAATTCAAGACAATCTGCCAGAGTCTGATGCTGTCTCCTTTAAAAAGTGACTTTAGATTAGATGTCTTTTCAACACTGGCAGCTTTGTAGGAGGCTCCATGTTGTCTCGACAATCAGTCCTTTAAAACAGCTTCTACACACTCCCTACCTGACAGATTTGATACGTAACGAAAGAATAGAGGCATCTCTATAGGTTTAACTAACACACATAACCTACCAGCAGAGTCAGCTTCTTGGATGATATGATCTACTGAAACCTGACCTATCTGCTTTTGTTCTGTTAAACAATATCTGGTATCATATTCCTGAATTACTTCCCACAGAAAATTAATAGAATATCAATATGTTCAAAGTCCACCTGACCGAGACCTGAAACCACCTGCAAATAAAGCTGAAAAAAGGATGAACACTGCTTTCAGCAACACACAAAGTCAGAAACAGGTTCACTATACACTATAACATAACATAAACATAGATATGTTATATACAAATTATGTACAAATTGCAAAACATCTTCTTCTCACTGTGGATCTGTAAAAACCAAGCAAGCAATCAATCAATCAATCAATCAATCAGTCAATCAATTGTTATCTCATTGCAGGCTGCTGTAATGATCTTGTTATCTTTCATATTCTGCATTGGCTCTGGTCTTATCTATGTCCTTTTCCATGCTCCTACAAAGACCCAATTTCCCCACAGGATGATTCATCTTATGTGATTTAATTAGTATGGGCAGCAATTTTGTAGATTTTATTGCCAATTTAGAACTGAAGGCAAATGTCAAAGCATGAGACAGTAAATAACTGAAAACAATTTATTGATTATGTGCAGTTGATGGAGATGATGGGAGTGGTAGTGATGGTTTTATTACAAGAACTGGTGGGCAAAGCAGTAAAAATGTTGTTTTTTCTTTTACCTCATCTTCATCACTCCCTGCACTTCATTGTGCCCCTTCTTTCACCTCCTTTCTCTTATCCCTCTCCTCCGTCTTCACCTCTTATTTCATCCTCACACATTTTCCCACTTATTTTCCCTGTGATTTTCAACCAGTATCCTTCCTCTGCTCAAATATTCACACCCTTCACTCCTCATTGTGTCTATATCCAACCTTTCACTTTTCACTTCTTCAAAATCCTTTTCGTGATTCTGATTGTTACACTGTGGGACTCTTAAATGGAATGTGTAGTAACTAAACAAATATTGTTTCATTGCACAGAATCAAATCAGTCTTATCTCTGCTCTCATTATTGCCAACGTAATTTGCTTTCTTTTCTGACATAATTCAGCCTGGTTTGACTCACTGTTTGGAATAATGACTTAGATTGACTTTCTTAGTCAATAATAAAAACTGGGAAATGCTTTTACACTTGTAAGCTAATTCAGAAATGCCATTTTTGTAATAAGCTCTACAAATGACCAACATTTTGGTCTGTATTTCCTCAGTCAGGCTTTTTTCTTTGCCAGTAAGTACATATAACTGACAGTACATTCAGATTACAAAAGAGACACAAAGCTACAGAAGATGAGGCCACAAAACATACAGTTCATCTCATTTTTTCATTTAATTCGTTTAAATTCTTCCTCAAATGCTTGCAATATGCAACTATTATTATTACTATTATTATTGTCAAATCCATCACTGTTCTTAATTTGTTTGGAAAATTACACTTTACTTACATAAGTAGCATACACTACACTTACACAACCGCTATTATGTATTCATTTAATAGGGTGAAACACACCATTGCATAAAGAAACAGATAGGATGATTCATTGTTTAAAAATCAATACAATATGTAAAAGTGCAATTTTCAAATTGCGAGAGATTGCTGCTGTTTTAATTATAGCTTACGTAATAACAGGCCTTTTTCACAGAAACCATTTTTACATGTCACACTAGGAAAAGCACAAGTGTAAACAATAAACTTGTTGATGGCTGGAGTCCATTTAGCCGTGTGCTTTCAGGGTCTTGGTATTGTACATGCTGGCTCACTGTCACCGCTTACTGGGAAACCTGAATAGGCTAATGCTTTTTCTAATACTATTAGTTACACATGTGCTTTTCCTACTATGCCATGTCAAAAGGTCTTCTATGACGAGTCTAGCAGCCAGTAGCCAATTAGTCCATGAGTTGGTCAAACTACATGAAACTCATGCAGTCCCGATTACATTTGAATGTTACTGACTGTTTACAGAAGTAAACTATAGAAGAAATTTAGTTATATTAAAAAGTAACTAATTTACTTACAAGTTGGCTTTTGCAACTAAAAGAAATTTTGCAGCCTTAACAACAAACTGCAGAACCAATTAGCATACAGTATGAAACATAATTGGCGTTAATATACATGATATTGACAATTATGCCATCACATTTGTCTCTTATGATTGCTAAATACTTATAAGTTTGAGGAGTGTGATGGTGAGATAAAAATATGTGATGTTGTTTGTTCACTTGTGTGCTAAGGTGACAAGAGCAGCGTCTAAAAATAGACTACGAGGGAGGCAGAAGGCGGTGAGATGAATGCAAAAACACATCCGCACACGCACGCACATGCGCGCACACACACACACTAGAGATAGTGAAGCAGCTGGCAGATATTGACCTATTCAGGGTTAAGTGGAGGTCAAGGAAAAACAGACAGGCTGTGTGTTTTAGAACTCCCACACTAGCATAGACATGCATGCACATAGGTGCACACATATTCCAGTAGCACTTGCAAACATTGTTCCTAAATCATTGCCAAACAGCTTGTCAATACGTTACCCAAAGCTGACCACTATGCTATATTCTAAGACATCAGCAGGTCAGGTTACTGACTAGTGGTACAAACACAAATGCAACAAAAAGGTACTTCACCAAGAAAGTCTGTCACCAAATGATTAAAGACCTCCTTCTGCCATGAAAGGAGACAGACCACCTGAAGCTATGGCATTTAGCCTAGTGTTTTCTGGGCATGCCAGCTGAGCATGTTTTCTAGCTGCCTGAATCTACAAACTGCAATTATTCAACCACCAAACACATCAGTTGTTTTTTTTCTCCATAGTTATTTATCAGGCAATCTCTTTGATGCCATTGCAGCAGAACAGAACAGGATAGGTTTACAAAAATTTCAAGAATCCACATGCTTGATTCAATTTTAAGATTTGATGATGCCAGTAATTAAATCCAGCATTGAGGCTTAAGCTGACTTACCGTTTACAGAGCCAGCTCACAACTTCATGACCATGACAGAGAAACTGTAGCATTGAAACAACTAGGGACATATTTTTTAATATTGGGACAAAATGATCTCCATAAATAACCAACTATAGTAACAGTAACTTTAAGTTAATCGAACCTCATGACTCGCCTTCTCCTTTTCTCAACTTTTCCTCAACTGTCTGTTCAGTAATAGTTAAGCCTCAAGCTCTGATTTACAATCATTGACAATCAACGCTCTAGCCTGTAAACTACCACTCACCTTGTCAACCAAGCATATTCTCACAGTATAAAATTTAAGTAACATAATATTATGGTGTCCACAGGCCATCACACAAATAAACAAATACAAATAAGTATTGTGCGTTTAGTTATTTCACCCGAGCAACAGCCCTATTAATGTTAGTTTGCATGTAGGTGGTATTTGATCTTTGAAAGGTTAAGTGTGTAACCTTAAGTGTGTAACCCATTCAAGCGAGTAGTATAGCTAAATACATATATATATATATAACTAAGCCTAAGGCGCACGGTTCTGCTTCCAGCCCATGGGATGTCATGGGATCCAAAACCTGGATGACCTGCAATTTTCTAATGTTAAACTCAGAAAAAACTGAAGTTAATATTCTGGGGCCTGAGCATCTCCGTGACGCATTATCTAAAGCTATAGTTTCCCTTGATGGCATCGCCCTTGCCTCCAGCACCACTGTGAGAAATATTGGAGTTATCTTTGATCAGGACATCGTTTAACTCTCACATTAAGCACATTTCAAGGACCACCTTTTTGTACCTACGTAATATTGCAAAAATCAGGAATATCCTGTCTAAAAATGATGCAGAAAAACTATTTCATGCATTTGTTACTTCTAGGCTAGATTACTGCAATTGCTTATTATCAGGCTCCTTGAAAAAGTCCATCAAGACTCTTCAGCTGATCCAGAATGCTGCAGCACGTGTTCTGACAGGAACCAGTAAAAGAGATCATATTTCTCCTGCCTTAGCTTCTCTGCATTGGCTTCCTGTAAAATCCAGAATAGAATTTAAAATCCTTCTTCTCATATACAAAGCTCTTAATGGTCAGGTACCATCTTATCTTAAAGAGCTCATATTACCTTACTACCCCACCAGAGCACTGCGCTCCGAAATGCAGGGTTACTTGTGGTTCCTAGAGTCTCCAAATGTAGAATGGGAGCCAGAGCGTTCAGCTATCAAGCTCCTCTCCTGTGGAACCACGTTCCAGTTTGGGTTCAGGAGGCAGACACCGTCTCTACATTTAAGTGTAGGCTTAAGACTTTCCTCTTTGATAAAGCTTATAGTTAGGGCTGGCTCAGGTGAGTCCTGATAGGCCTAGACTGTTTGGGGATTTCCCATGAGGCTCTGAGCACCTCTCTCCTCTTCTTTCTCTCCTTCTGTATGCAACCTCATCCCATTAATGCATGTTACTAATTCGACTTCTTCCCTTTCCCATAGTCGTGTGCTTTCTCGTCCCTCTTCTCTCTCCTCCTATCACTTCTGCAGGTGTTTCTGGCTCTGGAGCTGTGCAGTCTGGATCTGTGGTTGAGAGTCACCTGCTGCCCCCGTGTTCCTGCTCGACACCCTCTGCTTACAATTACTGTTACTAGTCCTATTTCTATTATTACTGTTATTATTACAATTATTATCATTAACACTACTATAAATATCTGTACCATTTGTCATTCAGTCTATAGCAACATTACCTTTACTGTCTGTACCTCTATGTCAGAGGTCACTAATAGGTGGACCGTGGTCCGGATCCGGACCCAGCCGCTGTCCTCTCCGGACCGCTGACCTAGAGCCAATTTATTATTGAGACTTAGTACCTCATGACGGAGCGTTTCTATTTTAACCCGTGCAGCTTTTCTAGCATTTACTGTACTGGTTTAGTGGCCCAGGAAACTCACAGACCAATCACATGTGCTCCAATCGTCTCATGTGACGCCGCTCAGCCAATCAAATCTGTACATTCCGAGGCTTGCGAGTCGAGTCTGCAAGATTCAAGAGAAGGGTCCAGCTGCGGCCTGCAGACAAACGTGACGTAAGTTGAACTTCCATATATGGTTTGTCCCAGAAGCCACCGCACACAAAACGTGATGACTTTTATCTCGACTGCTCAGCCCACGCAGGACGTGCTAGCAGATAGGGTTAACCTCCATTGTGTTGCTGTGCAGTCTCCGGTAACTTTACCGCAGCTATATAACACCCGTCTGCAACATGGTCGGCACTTGCAGAGCTTCTCAACTCCAAATACGTTTGAACACGTTTTCACACAATTTTCGGAAAACTGCTGATATTCGAAATCCACAGAGTTGATTTCTCACCTAAAAACTTCTCAGAAGTGTATTTAAAGTTCTGTTGTTGCCTTCTGAAGAATAAAACGGTTTGCATTAGGATCTATCCTGTATGTGAGCCAAGATTAACGTCATCACGTTTTGTGCGCGGTGTCTTCTGGGACACCATATTTTGAAGTTCAACTTCCGTCACATTTGTCTGCGGTCTGTGGGCTGCAGCTGGATATACTTGAGATTCACCAGAGATGTAGGAAACACACACGAACAAGAGAAAGTAGGAAAGTGGTAGCTATATAAGAGGGAATGAAAGAGAAGATTTGTTGAGTGTTTATAACAAAAATGACTACACTTCATCACTTCAAGCTACACTTTTTATTAATTTTTTTACCCAAAACGATGTGAAAAATGACAGTAAATATTCTTGAAATATTATTTGATTTGACAGTCTGTTGTTGACTAAAACGATAGCCTATGTTGATACAACTATACCTTATGGTACTGACTGATAACGCAGGGTGGTTGTTTTGATGTTCCGTACCTTTGCTTCGGGAAATTTTCTCTAACTGGACCTCTTTGAATTCTAATTGAATACCTCACAGACAGGGGCTCGCCAACAACGCCACCTAGAGAATGAGCCCTAGGAATCAGACACACAGGTTCTTTAAAATCGGAGTTGGAGCAGAGCAGACACAAACCACAGGATGTAAAATGAATGTTGAATGAACAATTCATTACAATTAAAATGTTAAGAAGTTTAAGACAGCTGAACTAAAACCCATGTGATGCCACAGATAAAAAAACAAAACACAGATAAAAACCAACGCCAAAGAAGGGAGGAATGTTCCGTGATTCGAAAGCTCCCAGCTGGCTCCACGGGTCGCTCAACCTGCTCTGCGATCCTCGCCGCTCGTCGGGTCCCTACAACAGAGGAAGCACTGGCAAGTAGTGTGCTCACGTCCGTCAACCCGCACGATATGCCTCACAGCCCCCGACTCTGCAGCCCTCCCCTGCCTGGTCCTCTGTGCCGCCTAGCTTAAGGTGTGTAAACACTAACTCACGGTGTCCCCAGGCGAGTGAAAGCGCATTGGCGGACACTGGCTGCTGCGGTCGTCTACTCGTGCTCCTGGCTCTGCCCTGGTGTCTCCTTATAGGCCTCTGTAGCGACTGCTCTCACGGTCGCTCGCTGCTGCGTTGTCTCGGCTGCCGCGCCGGTTCCGTCCCGTCAATTACTTCCCCATAGGTCTCTCGTAGCTGCTGTCCTTCCCTGCTGCTCTCTTCCTCCTGCTCTGTGCCCAACGAGCTGACCGACCTTCCCTGCTGCTCTCTTCCTCTTCCCTCTCCGCCGGACCTACATCTCCTCCGGCCTCCCCTCCGCCCCGCTCCGTGATCACCATCTGGTGGTGAGTTGGGTCAAGGGGTGGGGGAAGACTCTGGACAGACCCGGTAAGCACAAACGGGTAGTGCGGGTGAACTGGGAACGTTTGGAGGAGGCCCCTGTCTGTGAGATCTT
Source organism: Lepomis gibbosus (assembly GCA_029875015.1). Classification (NCBI taxonomy): domain Eukaryota; kingdom Metazoa; phylum Chordata; class Actinopteri; order Centrarchiformes; family Centrarchidae; genus Lepomis; species Lepomis gibbosus. The sequence continues at coordinate 10,267 of JAPMOB010249785.1, forward strand.
CAACTCAAACCTTTTCTGGCATCCCTGTGGAGGTTGGGGACATTGAACATGAGTTGGCAATGTTCAAAGCCTTTATTGCTAAAGCCGCAGTGGGAGGCTGTGGTTTCAAGGTCTTAGGTGCCTCAAAGGGCGTTAACCCTCAAACACCGTGGTGGGCACCGGTGGTCAGGGAAGCTCCCCGAAGGAAACCTTCCGGGATTTGTAGGACTCTGGAGGCGGTTGCAAGGCACAGACGGGCCCAACGGGCAACCTCTGCTGTGGCAGATGTGAAGCAGCAGGTGTGGGAAAAGTTCGGAGAAGACATGGAGAAGGACTTTTGGTCAGCCCCAAAGTGCTTCTGGAGAACTGTCCACTATCTCAGTAGGGAGAAGCGGGGAACCGCCAAACTGTGTACAGTAAGGATGGGACCTTGTTGACTTCAACTGAGGAGGTAATTGGGCGGTGGAAGGAACACTTTGACTGACACGCCCTCTCTAGTAGAGGCATAGCTGAAGGCTCATGGGGGTTTCTTGTTAATTTCCCTGGAGGAAGTCACTGAGATAGTCAAACAACTCCACAGTGGCAAAACCCCAGGAATTGATGAGATCTGCCCAGAAATGCTAAAAGCTTTGGGTGTGGAGGGGCTATCTTGGATGACACATCTCTTTAACATTGCGTGTGTGGCAGGTTGAGGGTTTTTCTCCCTCCCGCCACTATATGGCACTGCACTGGTGCCCTGACAACCGGATGCTGCTGCCATGCCTATGAGTACAGGTGAGGATGCACGTGTGTCGGTCTCTTTCTTACCTGGGTTGGGCATCTCAACAGTTGGCGACGGTGATCCAGCATTCTGGTGTGCTGATGCGAGTGCTGCCACGGCTGTTTAAAGTCCTAAACCTGTGGGGTCGCCAGGGCGGCATTCTATATGCACGCGACATTGTTCTCGGTCCACGTGGTAAGTGCTGTCTGCTTGTGTGCCGATGGAACTGTCTGCTGTGCGTTTAGTGCATAGTTAAACACAATGCTCCCTTGATTGTTTTAGACCGATTGTTTGCTGTGTGGGCTGTCTCGCTTTGGCCCGTCGCCAAGTATGTGTGTGCGCTGTTGAACCGTGGGGGTATGTACGCATGTTTCTTGTGTTGTATCCATTTGATTGAATATATATACAATGTAAAATATTCTAATATTCTCTCTCTGTGTCCTTCTCTCTTTCTCTTGCTCTCTTGCCCTCTCTCTCTCTCTCTCTCTCTCTCTCCCCCTCACCCCTAACCGGTCGAGGCAGATGGCCGCCCACCCTG
>JAPMOB010249788.1:0-21284 GCA_029875015.1 Lepomis gibbosus
TGATATGCAGAGCTGGTCACCATCCAACTTCCCCGTTCTCTTTTGCCTCTTTCTATTCCCCTCCTTCATCCTCAAATAGGCCAGTCTGAAAGCAGATAAAAAGGGCTTAGACAGATTATGCTACTGGATCTCTTGTTTTCAAAGTCTAGGTTGGGACCTAAAACGCTGGCTGCAGGACTGCTTTTGTTTAGAGACCCACAAAATGTGAACAAAGGAGCCTGGGCCTCATATTATTAAAACCATTAGACAGTTGAGTTGAGTTGTATGTAAAGACTTTTATGATATGTAGATGTTTTATTTATTTGGTGATTATAATAATAATTCAGTTGTTGGGCATCAATATTTTGATGCCGTTTGCTAATTAAGACTATTCCTTGTGCGTGTGTGTGTGTGTGTGTATGTGTGTGTGCGCACACGTGTTCTTGGTGTTTGAATAGATCAAAAACATTCTTTAGATACCGTCAGATAAATGAGCAGCACTTGGTTTTTTGTTCACCACAGTTCAATAAAAACATAAATACCATTCCCAAATCTGGTAAAAGCCAAGGGCGAAACTCCAAAAACTCCAGTCACCTGACTCATACGCTAAGTATCCTACCCAGTGTTTGCAGGTTTCATAGCTTATTAGACCCTTAGCAGGTATCATATGACTCCCAGCATGATAACAGTGTCAGTTTTGTTTTCATGAGCCCCAGAAAGAAGGGATACATTTCTCCTTTGGGGAATCTGTTGAATAGTGAGCAAAGTATTTCTCTTTGGGTAAGCAGATGTAGTTGAACCCTATTCAAGAGTCACTGCATATCTTATGAATATACAGTAGCTAAGATTTTTTGTGTCTTGATGTGAGTAATTGAAGAATTAGTGTGTGGTCAGCTGGGTTTTTTTAAACTTTTGAAATCCACTGTGATCTATGTTGAAGAACAGGTCATCTCTGACCACTGTGCCGTCATCCTGCATGTGAAAAGGAGGTTTAAACTGAATTTTGTGTGATTAAGGCATAAACGGAAAATTAGTTGGAGGATGAAATAAGTTGAATAGATTTAAATCAGAAAGCCAGGTTGACTTCATCCCTAGTAAGGAAATGTGAGGAGGAATATAATGACTTTGGGAAGCCAAACGGATGTCTCAACTGATGATTTTGCAATTTTAATTTTATTTATATCCTACATATAATCTTGCAAAGTGCCAGTGGGGGGAAAAACTAATCAAAATATATTAAATAAATAAATTAACTGATCTCAAAATCTCACATGTAGGGTAAACTTAAGGAGAACTGGAGATCTGGAGAATTTTAAATGTCCCTCCTTAATTATAGCCTAATGCCATGATCCTTAGTTAACAGTGCAGCTTCATTGTGGTGTGATGTGAACCAGTGAGCCACAGTGTTGGGTTTCTGTATCCATGGAAACCAAGGAGGCATTTGGCCTCTGGAAAGAGATCACGCTACGCAGATGCACACTCACGGAGAAAGAAGAGACGCTAATGCTGACTTCAATTTGGACTCACACTTTCAACTCCACTTTTAAAAAGTATCTCATTGCTGAGATGAGACTGTTGATGTGCGAAAACCTGGAAGGAGAAAGATAGTAATTCAGCGAGTCAGAAACTCTATTAAGCAAAGTTCCTTGAAAGCCACACTTTTTAGCTCACTTTAGGAGTGGTGCTCTTGAGAAACTTTCCCCTTTAGATCCCGTAAGTAACGGTCAATTTTTGCAGCCCTAGAAATCATCTGTGTCTTAATCCACTGGTGGGAAGGCTCTCTGTGCAGGCTGCTTAGAGCGCAGCTTTACAATCAAAGCCAATTTTAAACCCTTAAAGAGTACGTCTGAACTTTAAAAAAAAAAAGACAAAATTAAGCTCACTGGTTTCCTTGAGGTTCTGCGTCTTTCTCTGCACCTCTCTTTCCTCTGTCCTTTGATTATTTCTCTCTTCTCTCTCATCTCCATGAAGTTCTTGCTTGCCCTGGCTCCATTTCCTCTTTCTTTCCTCCTTTCTTTCTTGCTCACAGGTTTTCCTTTTTTTTCATTCTCTCCCATTATTTTTCTCTTTCTCTCTTTCTTCAACAACCTCTCTCTCAGCGGGTTTCTTTCACAGTGAGTTGACAGAGTATTGAAGTTTCAGACAAACCCTCTAATGCAGGATTAAAGATATCATGGCAGGATTAGCTCTCTCCCTTCACTTCCCCTCCCTCCCAGCCTCGCTCCTCGCTTTCTACCACCCCTCTCTATTCCACTCCATTCTTTCTTCCAATAATGCCTTCTCTCTTATCCTTCCTCTACCCCTGTAATTTCTCTCAGATTTCCCCTCTTTCCCTCTCCATCTCTTTCCCCCCTCCACTCAAGTCCCTTCAATGTGATCTTGCCCTGATAAAAGCTGCTGCATCCTACAAAATACACCCACTTAACACTCCCCACCCTTTGTCCAAATCAGCAAATCAGTCACTGCATAATCAAAGGCTTTGCATTCTCTGATCGAAATGAACGCATGGCATGAGCCTTTGCGTGTCAATGTGCAGCTAATGCTTGTGGCATATACATCAACCAACAATTCTGTTAGCATCAAAACACATATATGCATCAGCATCTTTTGGAAGAATGAAGACTTCAAATGACTTAGAGTGTGCAACTGGATACTGGGAAAGTGAGGCTGCTGTTTACTTACTAATATTAGTGACTGATATTAGCAAGACACCATCATTTCAGCTCACTGCTACAGTCATTGACCATTTGCTCCCACCACCCTTAAGCTGATGATACACAGGGCAACTTTTTGAGCAATGTTGCTGGGCAATCTTGCTAGTGGCAAGTCCAACTATGTTTTGAACTGATAGCGGCGGTGCGGGGCGGGTGGCTGAGTGGTGGGGGAAGGGGATTACGGTAGTTATCTTTACTCATTACCATTGACGGCAACGTTGCCCTGCACGATTGCTCTAAAAGTTGCTCTGTGTATCATCAGCTTTAGTTACTCATACTAGGCCTGTCAAGCTTTCCATTCTCACACAGCATATATGCAGTTTGCAATGATAACAGTCGTTATTCTTGGTAATTAATTGCACAATAGATCCTTGATTTTAGACCGAGGTAGACAATAGCAGGCTTCTCATTTTTAGCTAGCTCTCATCTATTTTGACAGCTCAAATGGCAGATTTTATCTATATTAAAGTTGTTTGAAAATGCTGTCCCTGGCTCACTTTTTAATGTTTCCTGCTGACTCATTTTTAAAATCAGAATTCTGTGAAGGGAGTCAAACATGCACTTGATGGCAACATACATGCTATTTTGCTAAAACACAAAAGTAGAATATCAATGCTAGTATTAGTGTTAAGTATATGGAAAACTATAAGGTCAGACTTGTTTTGTTCAAACATAACGCTGTTTTGCTGCTCAGATTTACGGTACATACTTGTTTGTTACAGCATGTTTGAAACCCCACAGTAGTTTTACAGAGCTGATGTGCTCCTTTGCATTGGAAATAATGCTTGTTGCCGGACATGCTAATGATCGCAGTTTACGATAAAGCAGATAAACACCATCCATTCCTTACACATTTCATTTTGTATTTTTGGTGCCAAAAATACAAAATGAAACCCTCTAAACTTGTTCAATGCTTAGTATCGCTCTTATTACAGCCCCCCACACACACTATTCAGCATGTAGAGAAATCCAAAGCTTGACAGAGCTGCAATGCCTAGTTATAAGCTAGGAACTGACAATGACTGTCTGGGGGAGGGCGAATGGTCAATTAACAACTTTTAATTCTCCAATGAGGTCTGCATGCCTGCCTACCTCATCCATAGTGCCAACCAGTAATGTGTCCTCCTGCCCTCCAGGGGGTGCCATGTCTGGGATGGAGCCCACAGTAGACACAGTGGCGGTGCAGCCCATCCCTGCCTACTGGTACTATGTGTTGGCGGGAGGCGGTGCCCTCTTGCTGCTGGTCACTGTAACCGTGGTGGTGATACTGTGCTGCCATCGGTACCACTGGGCGACCAAGAAGACCAGCGGTAGTCATCATCATTCAGTGACTTACCACAACAGCCAGCACCCAAATCAGCAAGGTCACCAAAACTGCTACCAGAACCAAAACCTCAGCCATAATCTGATCCACAGCCCCAACCAAAGCCACCTGTACCCAGGTACCGGGCAGTGTCTTGAGCCCATGCTCACCATCAGACTGGAGAAAGATGACAGCCACGATTCCCAATGTTGAAAACAACAGGACTACATGTGAATGATAATTTGAGACATTTTATTAGAATGCTTTGTTCGAATAAAGCGATCAAAGGGTGTGAAAGCTCCCTGCTATAAATTGTCAACAACAGCATTCAGCATCATCGCCACTCTTCACTGATGAGAATCTACATGGGAGAGACACTGCATTTTCTGTTGCTGATGACTGATCTAATTACCAGAATGCACCTTTGCTAAAATTCCTTGTTGGCTGGAACTGGCAGAACAAACTCCTGACATTACATAATATCCCTCACTGGGGAGTTTCCAATTCTGATGGCCGATGAGGGCCTGCTAACAACATTAGAGTGTACTGAAGAGCGTACTGGCATCTACAGCTGCACCCCAACCTGAAAATGAAACGGAGTATGATCAGAATGACAAGTACATCACAGGTAGACTGCCTAACAGACCGTGGACAAATATGTACACACACAGTACAATGTCAGTGTTGTAACAGCTTATTTTCCTCTTCTATAAATGTCAGAGCAGGATATGTCTGCTTGGACACTGCCTGCCTCCAAATACCCGGCCCGACAGAGAAGGGATTTACACGCAGGGGAGATAGAAGTCACAATGTGTGCTGCATAAAAAAGAGAAGGTTATTTCTTTGGGTCTGAATGAAGCTGCTGTTTATTTGTCCACTAGCCTTTTTGCCAGACTGAAATTGACAGAGACAGATTAGGTAGCGTAAAAGGAAGAGGTATAGGAAGAATTAGTGCGGCCTGTCCGGCCGTGACAGATAGACAGCTACACACCCACCGTGGGTGGCTCCTTTGGTCTGTGAATGAGGAATCAGTGTCGTGCTGTTGTCTGTCTGGTTTACACGAGAGGAAAGATAGGATGAGACAGCTTCCACCGCATCCTGCAGACCCAGAAACAAACACACTCTCTGCATCAAAACACACAAAAGTCTCAAATGCACGGACACTTCAAAACTTTTCACCGGCTAATAATAAGTGAGTCTTGTGTTGTGTGTTGACCTGAGTGCATTTTTCATTACTGATATGCCTTTTTAAAAATGTGCTTTAAAACTATTACCTCTTCACCTCCAGAACGAGGTAGTGCCTCAGAGTATGATTTTTTTTTTTGCCTGGATCTCATGGATAATCCAATGCCTGTGTCTGCTAATGTTTAAACTAAACATCTTTGTATGTCCTGCACACATTAGACGAAGTAACAAATCCAACATCATATGTATTGAGCATCTAAAGCTGCGGTTTAGTCTGTGCAAGTTAAAATCTTTAGGTCTGTTATCACGGATGACAAATGAATCTTCTGTGAAATTCAGAATGTTTTGCATATGAGCCTGGTAACCTGAGGATGTGGTCCATGTGGCTGCCAAATTTGTCAGTTTTGCTCTGCTCAACAGGTGTGACCAAACCTATGCTGTGAGAAAGAGTTTCTTACACGTGAAGCCTTTTAGAAAACCACTGATCCAGGATAACTGGTCAGTTCCTTTGATCATTTCATTCACAGTGATCTGTCAAGCAAGACTGATTCCAATGCAGCAGTACTGTCACACCTCTTACACACCTTTCTTGATGTTTTTTTTTTTTTAGCCATCTGTTTAACTGTGTGTGTGTGTGTGTGTGTTAGCATTCACTTTTTCACATTTTCCCTCGCATGAGTTTGTATCAAAATGAACCAGACCTGATTTTTAAGTCTGGTCACACTTTATTTTGCAATGTTGAGCGTAACATTAGCACTTTTCTGCTTCTTAATTATTTATTGAAGGCTCTGATGATTTATGACAATTTCTTACATTTACTGTGAATCTTAATATAAAAGATAAGTTGAGTAGTGTACTGTTTGTGAATTAAGAACCTTTTTTTTCTCTTTGTAATCACATGTTACAGTAGGCCTACTTCTGATGTATGATAGCTGTACGATGTTTATTTTTTATACTCACTGGCTATTGTTTTAAGGCAACGGTTGTGTGAATTGTGTTCACTGAAATGATCTTAACTTTTCTTGACTTTCTTTTGATGTCAAATCCTTAAGTTGAAGCCATTTTGCAACAACACATGTCTGTTCCTCATTTAAGGCATCAAGCTTAAATCAGATGGGGACGCGAAACGAATGCATGTCAGTATGTTAGGGGGAAATTATTCAGATGATGTAAAATCTAAAAACAAAGTTGGTTTTGGATTGAGAAGCCTGGTATCCACTTCCACACACATCATCATACATTCAGCAGCTCACATCTTGTGTTATGTGCTACCCCCCCTACATCATTTTGTTCATGCTCAAATCCCCCAGCCTTTTTATCAAAACCCGCTTGTTCCTGTTCTACTCCTTCCCTTCATCCCAAATCCTCCCAGTGAAAACACAGGAGAGAAAATGAGAGGCAGAAATGGAGGAGAGCAAAATCTCTCAGAGGAGAAGGGCCCATTAAGCGACCCCCCTTTCCCTCCAAAGAATGCGCCCAGAGATGGAGGAAGATGAAAGAAGTAAAAAAAGGAAGAAAAAAACTGCTCTCTATACTTTCTAAAGATAGATTTTTCTCTTACTCCAAGAGGAAGGCTAACAGGGAGGCAGGTTGGGGTTTGGATTGAAGGAGGGAGAGGATTGAAGGAGGAGGGCAGGTTGTTTCAAACACAAAAGCAGATGAAAGAAGTCTTTTGGCAGAATAGACAACATGGAGGAGACACACATTATGCGCACATAGGCGCACATACACCATCTAACAAACACAAGCCTGAGTTAGCAAAGAATCCAGATTTCCAGATAACAAATGTCATTTAAATCATTGTTTCATGCATGTTCACAAAGCCTATCTGCTCTGCAGCTCTCCATATTGACTTTATTTCATCAAATTGTGTCTTATAAAATGTGTGTTTGTGCTTTAGTCAACAAGTATTATAGTGATTTTCTGCTCGCATATCCATTCCCTCTCCCGTCCATTTCAATCGACTTGTGTATGATTTACACATAATATGACTCATTCTAGCAGCCCTGCACTGTAACCCAATCAATGTGGGTCCGAAATTCAAAGAGAGGACTGATATATGACTGTATTTATGTTGTGCTACCCATGCACTTTTCTCTTTCATTCTCTCTCTCTTTATCAAACTTTTTGCAAGATTTGGAAAATGTGCTGGCATCCTGTCACGCAGCGCTTTTAAATCAACCTTCCCTCACTTTCCTCTCCTTCTCCATCACAGACTACTTTGAAGCCCTTTAATATTTCTAATTAGGTAATGGAGCTGATTGCATTCATAAAACCCTGTGGTAAGCATTTCTAGCCCTCAGGCCATCTCTGTTTTTTTTCTCTCTCTCTCTCTCCCTCCGCCTCCTTCTCCGCTGTTTCCTGGAGAAATATTACAAGTGAAAGCACTCTAACAGGTCCTCAAGCCCCCACTGGAACAGAGTATGGTGCCAAAGAGCCATCCATGTCTTTGCCTGAATAATAAAACAGCCCTCTTTTTAATTCTTCTCTTTACTAATTGGAGAGTGGAGACAAAATGGGGCTACAGGGAGTTTTAATCTCCTTTCAGATCCGCGTGATGATTCTTCTCAGGATCCTAGCCCGAGGGCTTTAAGCCAGGATCATTAGAAAGTGCTCAACAGTCGTCCAAAGAGTGTCCGAGCATCTCTCTTTTTATATCCTGCTTCTTTTGCTATCTCTCTGTTAGTGATTTAATGTTTTGTCAGGGCCCGTAGTGATTTCAAGTTGACTGTGAGAAAGGAGAGTTTAGAGCCTGGAGGGTCTGATGGGAGACATTTACACAATCAGAAGACAGAAGGGAAGACTGATGATTAGACGCTTTCATGCGCATGTACTAAGTGTAGTTTTACATTACCGGTACATTTCAGTAAGACCTCAGTTCTATATTATTATAATTTACAGTGTGACTACTGGGATCGGCCACATTTAGCTTAGCAGGTATCCATTGTTTCAGGGCTAAGTGCCTATTCTGCACGTTAGCATTTTGTTTTTACATTGAAAAGCATGACAGGATTGTTTTATTTAGTTGATACTCCTGCCAAGATTATTTGAAGTCAATTTCGTAATCTGCAGGCCACTCATGGAGTTTTCCAAGCTTGCATGCTTTGAGATGTCTAACAAGTTGGTCAGATAGTTTTTGGGTTTCACTCCTATGTTCTCATTTGTCACTTTGCGCCCTCATTTCAGGGATGTGACATCACACATTTTAGGGGTAAAGCACAACCACATGTTATGCTTTTGGAAAATCTACCTTGATGGTGTCATTTTTATTAAATGAATCAATGTTGCTGTTATTCTTTGATTTCTTGTTCTAATAAGTGAGGTTTTTTTATTAATCAAAAAATTATTTTATATTATGTAAATCTGTTGGAAGCAGCAAAGACTGGTCATTCTGACACATGGCCTCAGCAAGGGATGAACTTGAATAAGTTGTAATTCAGACTGTGGCTAGTTTAGACTCACTCAGACTGAACAAATCCAGCCTTGAGGTGGTAAACTGCTTAAACGTTCATCCCTGGCTTCAGCCACATCCCTGTTATATTTACCCCTGTGCACTTTCTCTGCCTATGTGAAGGAAAGACCTCGACTTGATGATTGTCTTTTTGTCTTGCGCTGGATTTTTCTCTCTTGCACTTCGAGCAAATTAAATATTGAACTACAGAGAAACATATACACTCCATTTAGCATAGGATTTGTTGGTTGCTGTAATATTTGAATTGAGACCATTTGTTTTGTTTATTCTCTAATTGGGTTTGGAAGTCAATTTTGGGTCAATTTTAAACAATTAAAAAAGTGATTGAGTCACTTTTTTAATTTGAAGGAAATTGCCTCATATTTAATCCATGAGTGAATATGATATTTGTATAGTGATAGCAGGTTTCATTTGAAAGTATTAATCTCTTATTATTGTTTACAGACTGAGGAGTATTGGAAGTTTTTAAAGACTGTTTTGAGAAGCTATAATCTGGATGCCACGTGTTAAAATTATCTCATAGAAAAATGACCTTATCTGAGAGAGGAAATGAGGCTCTGTATCTTTTTTCATATCTACTAAATTAGTTTTTCACCTCTTGTCTCTTGAATATCTATTACGATTTCACTTTATAATGTGTTTTTGGTTCCTTTGCCCCAGCAATAAATGATTATCAGCTGCCCAGATATTGCTCTATTTTTTTCTGAGGATTGTAATATCAATTTCCTTGAATAGAACTGAATTGAAGCAGAATTGAGCTTCCAAACCCTTCAAAGCCTTGCACTTCGGCCTGCCTCAGAAATATAATGTGGTATTTTAGCTTGTTGAATTTCATGGTCTTGGAATAGAAGAGAAAATATATTGCAGGGAATGTGAAGGTAATAAAAGTGATATTTTTCTATGAAACAGTTTTGTGTGTCTCTTTTTTTCAGTTAAGTCTCCCTTTCTCTCTCTTTCTCTCGCCTCCCTATCTCCCTGCTCTTTCTCTCAACCTCTTGACTCTGTTTTCATTTCAAAGGCAAATAAAAAAGAGCAATGATGCTTATCACATAATGAAACTTGCTGGCTTTATGCAGGTAGTCTCGGTGAAATGTTTAGTAACCTTGGATGTTATTTTCGCTTGATGGACTGCGCACAGAACAAAACAGTTTATAGGAGATCTCTCACCTGATCTCTTCAGAAGGTTTAAACAAGATCACTCACTCTTTGAGCTGTTTGTTTGATTTCCATCCACAAATGTAGCCTGTGTGCTGACAACATAAGAGATGGAGTGATGTTATCGCAACATGCTGTGGACTGTAGTAGCTCGGACTGGATGGTTGAGATTAACGCTGTTTTTCTTTCTGTCTTTTTAACAGATCCAAGGCCTATGGATTTCGGAAAGGATCCTGTTTTCAACCACAAGCCCCCCATCGATGGAGGTGAGGTTTGAAGTCTTCTTCTCTTCTCCTCTCAGCCTGAGGCTATACCGGCTGTTTTACAAGTCTCACCCCAAGAATAGTGAAATAGCTATTTAAGCAGAGGCATGCCCGTGGCTCTCCGTTTTACTTGTGGTTCCACAAGAAAAAAGCCCGTGGCAACAGTGATAGACAATTTCTGGTGTGTGTGTGTGTGTGTGTGTGTGTATCGAGAGGGGCAGAGTGTGAGAGAGCATTCATTCAGGAGTGTGTGTCTGTGCGTGCATGTTAGCATGTGTTTCCTCTCCTCCTCTTTCATGTTCCGCAGCAGACAAAGTGAGACAGACAGCTTCCTCCTGGGCACCTAGAAGACATCTGTCTGTTACAATCACGGTTTACTTCCTGTGTGTGTCTGTGAACAGCACGTGTGTGTGTGTGCGCCAAGGTACATGTGTTATAATCCCTTGTTTCTCCCAGCCCCTTGATAGAAACAAGAAGAGTACTCAGCCTTTACTTCACAAAACAAGTCTGTTTAGTGTCTGTTTGCTGCAGCCCTGTGTTTGTGTGTGTGCTTGTGTGTTTTAGTGTGTTCTTCCATAAAACACTCTAAATGCAGTACTTAATTGCGGATTGGCTTGTTCATGTGTATACATTCATTAAGTGGTTTAGCATGATTGCCTATGCCAACTAGATGTGCACACTTCAAGACACACAACACACACTGGAGAGTGCCTTTACTAATTCATGTCATTATGTTTCCAAATGTTTGAAGTCAATAAAAAACGGATGTTGTGGTTAACATAATTAGCTGCTGTTGAATATGTCAGCCATGATGTGATGACATTTGCCTCTGATACACTTAAATTAATTTCTTTAAAAAATGTAACTGTGTGACTTATAAAAGAAGGAAGACGCCATTCATTTTCTTACACATAAAAAAAATAACCCTATCTCAGTCCAGTACACTGAGGGGTTTTGCAGCCTGAGTAGGTCTGGTATGGCTACTAGCTTATGGTGGCTAATGTTAGCTAACTATTTTGGTGTGTACACTAAGTTACTGAGTCAATTCTGACTTAAACAGTCTTCTCAGCTGTCATTATCTTTTAATTGCCACTGTACTGCTAAGCAACACTTACACTGTGTCACATTAAAGGCAGAAGTTTTTTTCCTAAAGTATCCTGTTTTCTTTCCAGGATATGTCTTCCCAGGGTGGCCGCCCTCCTTCTCCACCCCCTCCTCCTCTGATGTGAACCCCCCCTCCGTCACCCTGGTGTCAGAGAAAGACAAGGACAACGCCTGGCTGTACACGCTGGACCCCATCCTCCTCACCATCATCGTGATGAGCTCTCTAGGCGTCCTGATGGGCGCGGTTTGCGCGGGACTGCTCCTCTACTGCACGTGCTCCTACAGCGGGCTTTCCTCGCGCTCCTCCACGACGCTGGAGAACTACAACTTTGAGTTGTACGACGGGATTAAGCATAAAGTGAAGATAAACCAGCAGAGGTGCTGCTCAGAGGCATGAAGGGGAGGAGGAGGAGAACAATGGGGAAAGAAACACGATCCCCTGCAAAAGTGATTTGTTCTTGGTTTGGACAAAGACAACGCGAAAAGGAAGCACTATCTGTTATTTCAATCCCCAGTGCCCCCTGCCTAATATCTTGCTCTGATGTCTAAAGGGGTAACATTCAACACAGAGTTTCCCCTCCTATTTGCGTGCCAGTGGGAACACGTAACTGTGATCTCCCCTACATGCTATGAGGCCTAAACTGGGTGAACACCGGACCCCAGTCTCCCCTACCTACAGTACCATATCTCCTCCGCCTGCAGGAGAGAGCCTGCCCGATTCTAAAAGCCTGTGAGTGAATGAAGGAATGAATAAATGAATATGAATGACAGATCTACAATAGAATATAATCCACCAGCCACTGGAATGAAGCTAGAACCGAGGTGGACTACAGCACCCATGACAATCTGGACATTTGGACGACAAATGACAGCACAGTCTGAGGTGTCTGGTTGAAATGTTGGTAATGGGATTCTTAAAAAAGAAGAGAATTCCATTAACACCTGTCCACGACTGGTACTTTGCTGAAGGGCATTGTCAAATTTGTCCTCATTCGCTTGAATTTGAATGTGGCCAAGAGAGACGGCATGCAGAAATGAAAAAGTTCCAGCTTCTGACTGTTTGTGAAGACTTCAGCGCCAGTGGACCATTTAATGTGGGTACTTTTGACTGAAATCAACACATATCAAGCGAATGCCTATCCCCCCTAAAGAAGTTTAAAATATATCTGACCACACAACTCAAAAGAATCTAGATTTCTAAGGGAGAAGAAGGAAAAGGACTTTCTTTTTGTTTGTTTCTGAAAGTTTTAGATATGAGTTCCGTGAGTTTCAAACGTCCATTAATCCGCCATATGGTGCTCGCTTGCTCCTTTGTCTGCCCTCGGTCTGCGCTTTGTGAAACCAGTGGCATAGAAGAGTAATGGTGACTGTTTTTGTTTTGTTTTAGACTTGTGTCTGTTTGGGGAAAAAAAAAGGTAAAGAACAGCCAGCTTCAGTTTGTAGCCGCCCTGTAGAGCTCTTATGCCATTTTTAGACTTTCTTTAGCATTGTGTTGGACTCCACGGTCTTAACTGTTACTTCAGTCCTTTTCTATTTTGGCATATTTTCCATTACAGATTATCAGTCTTTACAAAGAGTAGAGAAGAGTTAAAGGATAATGGAAGACAGAAAATCAGAGGTTTATCTAAATCTAACATGCTGTTATGGAGTCGTGCTTTAGATTCAGTATTCTAGGGTTTGTCTTTGGTATATATCTATATTTTTTTGCTTTTCAGACTGTATAATGCCCAAATGATGGACAAACACTGTGTGAACAAAATGTCAGTGATTGTTTTATTGCAACCTATGGATTGCCAAAGAGCTGTGTATGTGCACAGGGGGTCTGAACAAGTGTTAAAAGAGGCTGGGAGACCGGACTGAGAGTGATAAATCATCCTGCCTCTTATCCACCGCTCCTAGCGTCACCCCCTGAACGAAGGACGGTCAGAAACGGAAGGAGAAGAAATGACTAAAGGAGGAGAATGGAAATCGTACCGTCGACTTTCTCGGACACACAATCGAGCCTTAAGCTAATTACAGTATACGCTGTATCGGAGGACAGCCATCGAGGAGGGCCAGTGCTGCTGGAAAGACTGATGAACAGGAGGACACACACACACACACACACACACACACACACACACACACACACACAGAAAGATAGACAGACATGAAGAAAAAGAGAGAAAAGGGAAAATATGGTGGTTGTGTTTACATGCAGGAGCATCGTAACTGAAGCTACTGGACCTACAACAATGTTCATGTTGTGACATTTTATTCCATCATTATGCAGCTTTTCCCCACACTTTGCTTCAACTAAATACATTTTAGTGGAAACTTAAAGGTGCCCTATGGCGTTTTTACCACTAGTAGCGCTGTGGAGCATTGTTTTTACGAGTGGGTTTCCATTGAGTTTGTAGGATCTCATGCGCTCCTCGTTATTAGACCTCTGTATGTTTACTAAGGCCTCCCAGAATACTTTTTAAAAATAATATTTCAACAAAAAATGCTTATGTTAAACATATCTGGAACTTTTTTAATATGTTTTTCCTACAATATACAACGCTGGTAACTAAAGCATAATTTGAGATTTAGACAGCTAAAAGAGATTTGCAAAAGTTTGTGGTCATAGTTCAAGTACTATGTCCATCAGGCTATCCATCCAGATCTGCGGTTAAAGATGCTACTTTTTAGTTTGCTTACTGTTGAAGCTGTGGTCGGGGAACATTTGATTTACTTGTTGACATAGTCAATCAAAGTCAATGAAAGATTCATAAGGAAAGCTTCATCTAAATGATTGGAGTCTGCCTAGTAGGCTGGTGATTTTCTGCATGTAAACATATCCTATGAGATAAACAAAATGTCAGTAGGACAGGTGAAAGGTGAGAGAGAGAGGGGCACAATCACAACACAGAGAGAATGACAAACAAAAGACAGATCAGGAGGGAAAGTCAGTGGCCCAGACAGAAATGTTAGAAAATGTAATTGGAGGACCAGACGCTGATCTCTCTATGTCCTCTTTGTCTTTTTCTTTCTCACTCTGCTCGGCCACCGTGGATAAAGGTCAATCCCAGAAAGTCCCTTTTTTGTTATTTTCTGCGTCTGTGAAATATCCGGGTCAAGTTGTTGCCCCCTGGGGGGGGGGTAAATTGAAATAGCAAAAGAGAGTAAGGAAGGGAGGAAGGGAGTCAATCATGTCTCTTCGTGTTCAAGGACATGCATGGATGTAGCCAAGAGGCAACGTGGGATTATGAACAGGTGTTGAAAGATGGTCTGAGAAGGGAGGGATGTCCATCTAACTGTGTTTTCATTGGGCTGTTTTCCAAGTGCCTTGGAGCTCTCTTGTTATGTCTCTCCATCTCTCTCTCTTCCCCCCCTGCCATCATACTCTGACTCTCTTTCCTTCTCTCACACACAAACACTGACGCACATGAGTACAGTGTGAGACTTTGTGTGAAAATGACTACACATGAACATACAGTCATATAGAAACACACACACCTATTGTCTCTCTCTCACTCCTGCTTGACATCAACTCTTTCCCTCTAAAGTCCAGATAGTATTACCTCTGCTGTCTCGATGGATATACACACACATACAGACAGATAAATGCACACTCCATAAAGACATACACACCTATGGCACTGGCCAGATAACTCAAACTGTTGTTTGTAGACTTTGTACAGAAAATTTCTTTTTTAATGTTATTATTATTATTTAATAAAGGCTAAATAACACGTGATTTGGTTCTGGGTGTTTTTATTGTTAAGGGTGTACGCTTGTGTGTGTTTATGTGTATATATTTGCTAGAGCTAACGATTACTAACTAACTTCCAAACAAACCCTTAGCACCAGTGCTTGAAGTGGTTTTCTTGCGTACCGGGACTTCTTCCAAGCTGCCGGTCCTCTCCTCTGCCCTCTCCATATCAGATTCTCTGGGCGCTACACAACGCTCACCTGTTCCTGATCTCTCTCCCTGCTGAACTCTGTCGGCGGGGAGACAAGGGAGAAGAGACCAATCACAGCCTGGATGGGGTGGGACATTTAAAAATATTGACAGATAGGTGTCTTACACAGGGGACGCTGGGGACAGGTCAGAATCAGAATCACTTTTTAAAAGCTTTTGTTAAATATGTTATGAAGAACAGCTTGCAACTAGAAATGTTAAATAACAACTGAAACAATGCACAATAAGAAAACATGCAATGCAATTGAAATATAGAAGAAACAAATTTGCATTGTCCAAAAGCGGATTACTGCATTATATTCCATTATATTTTGAATTGTCACCTTAATTTTGTTTCCCATCATATAAGACATTGAAGACATTTCCTCCATAACTTGGTGCAGAAAATGTGTTCAGAATGCAGGAAATTAAGTCGTGTATGCGCAAAGTGGTTAATGTTATATTTGTAGTTTCATCGTGGTTGAGGATATGAGGATAGCACCTATTTTTTTTCCCACTTGAAGCACTGCTTAGCACATCAAAGTCATCCAAAGCATTTGAGTAGTTTTTATTTAATTTAACCAGATTTACAACATGACACACAGGATACTGAAAGTTTACAGGAAACCTGATCTTCTTCCAACAGTGACCGTTCCGAATATGCTTTCAGTTTTACAAAGTGAAGAGAAAAAATGTGATAAAATGCAAATGAGCTGCTGATTATGGCCCAGAATAACCACAAAAAGTTGATTAACAGTTAAACTTCAGTGAGTGTTTGCATTCCGAATGACATTTTTAACATTTGTATTAATGATTTCTTTCAAATTATTTTCACCATTTTTTTTTCATATTCAAACTGAACCTTAAAAATAATGAGCCTGGCCCTTACTTACTTTACCATTTTCAATTTTCACTNACCCCTGTTGCTCTCTCTCTCTCTCTCTCTCTCTCTCTCTCTCTCTGTCTCAGGGGTGTTCTGCCGTTTGTACCCATGAGAGGCCAAAGCATGAGGGATCAAAGATTCTCTTCATTTAATCGAGCTGTGAAAGCTTGTTCCTAATTAACACACACCCGTGAAAGAGCACAAACCAAAGTACCCGGCCTGGTGAAGATAAGCCTGTAGATCACAATAAGAAATTTGTCACCCACTCAAGTAATTTATCTTAATAATGGAACAAAAATGATGACATTTTGGGATAACTAACTGTGTGTGTGTGTGTGTGTGTGTGTGTGTGTACATATTATATATAAACACATTAAAGAAGTAGGCAGGAAGGCAGTAGCTTAATTTTTATTTTCTTTCCAATGCAAAATTAACATCACTATAGACTGTCCCACATCTCTGGACCACCTGCCCCACTTCACAATGCTTCTTACTGTAATCGGCTGCAACTGTATACAGTATGATGCTGGTTTGGTTTGAGCCCTCTAATCAGCTTAGAGACCATTATCAGCGATTTCTCTGCATCATCAGCATTTCTTCACCTCTTTCTTCTTCTTTTTCTCATCACTCCTGCCCTCATTTATTCATCGCTTCTTCATCTCACTGTTACTCTGACCCGGTTCTCACGCTTCCTTCTGCCACACACAGTTGTGTGCATGCATACATGAGCATCAAAATTTCTGCAGTTTTCTGGGTGAAGGAGTCTCCGTGCATCTTAAAGCTCACGCACTCAGCAGAGCAGACAGGACCACTGACACAAGATCTGGAAAGATGAGATCTGTTTTCACCATGAAGCATGTCAGAGTAAGACGAGGCAGTGATGGTATGGACGTTTAAAATGTTTGTGCCCAACTAATAGCCATCTCTCAAAGCATGGATAAGTTCTGGGGGTTGCTTGCATTGAGCGTTGATATCATAGAAACTATTTAACTTGGGGGCAAAACCCCCTTTGAACCAGTGGAGTAAGCAACGCCCCGCACCTGTCCCTCCTATAAGAGACAGATATAAGCTGGGCGCAGGTACCAGTGCCTCTTCTTATTCTGATTTGCTTTATGTGGAACCTGGTTTCCGCATGCTCCAGATCTCATCTTTCCAGATCCTGAATGCAGTTTAACAAACACAAACTCAAGCATGCCTGTAGGAACGTTAATCTGTAGATGCAAACACACATTTCAGGCAGGTCTCTTGTGGTTGGCCTATGCTGCTGAGCATGTAACCTACTAACATGGATTTTAACTCTCTGATTACAAATCAGTGATCAGACATGCACATGCACTTAGAATGGTTAGATATTTTTTATTAGACATTAATATCTTGGGAATTTCCTAACTGTGGTTAAAAAAACTATTAGATGGTAATATTTTCATATAAATTATAGATAAATTAGCACTTGTGTTTAGTAAGAAAATGTAGTAGCAGTATTGACATTAAAGCTGTGGAAAAGACTTGGGTTGTTTGAGTGTGTGTACGTGCAACTCCTGCAGAAAGGCCCCAGAAAGCCGATGGACACAGAGCCTCTTCGCTGTGGCACAAGCTTTAACCATTGAGCCACTCTATTATGAACCATTACTCCTAATATAATGTCAACTACAAATATTACATTTGCATAATGGGTGTCACCACACACCAACAACCAACAAAATTGACTGAGTAAAAACTCAAAATTTGCATTAAATCCTGCAGCATTTGGCCTCATTGAGGTTCCACATGTCCGGAGGAATACATTTTTCTGTGTGAGATTGTGTGTGAGCAAACCAACACTGTTAGGTTTACAGAAGCACAGCTAATTTGGTGATCTGCATTATTTAAACCTGCGGATAAGAAATACCGCCTTCAGCTGAGACACAAACTTGTAATTGCAACTAAATTGATGCATGTATCAATTCCTTCCTCTCCTCTTTCCTTGATTCCTTCACTAACTTGCTATTTTGCAGCTTTTTCCTTCAGACTTCCAGCCGTCAAAAAATTATTTTCATTTACTTGAATAATTATTTGTGTGGTTACCAGTTTGGTCAAATATATGTTCAGTTTTTCTCCTTCCTGCCTCCTTTCCCTCCATCTTTGCAGCTGTTGCACATTTTTCCTTTGCTTTCTCTGGTCTCAGCTAATTACCACAGATTGCCAAACGATTTGAAAATCATTTTAAGGGCACAAAGCAGCACCGATATCAGGAGAGAGAGAGAGAGAGAGAGAGAGAGAGAGAGAGAGAGAGAGAGAGAGAGGACGGGACTGTAAAGCATGTTTTTAAATAATGAGCTACAAATTTAATTTGCATGCTGTATAGCCTCTCACTGAATCTTATTTTTCAATTTGTGGAAAACATAAAGTAAGCGTAAGTAAGTGCACAATGTCTCCTTTACCTTCTGTGTAAAATCCATAAAAAACATTTTTTCATCTTCCCCCACCTGGGTGGGCGTCTGGGTGAGAGAGCTGCTCATGGTCTTGGCAGCTCCAAGCACCCTGCTCTCCTAATGTCCCGAATTCTCTGGCTGCATGCTGCTAAATCAAATTACATTTCATCAGACAAAAGCTTTTTTTTTCTCACTACACCAGTACAAATAAGATTGTTGCAAATCTAATCACAGTATAAGGTTTATTGCTCTCTCATTTCTGGGTTTTCATTTGTTTGGCTGTTTGCCAGGTGCTGGCTACTGTCCCAGAATTTTTGCCAAACTAAAAAAGTTACAGAAAAGCTGCAAGGCCCACCTGAAAAACTAGTTTGTTTTGTATAATTAACTTTTTATTTGCATGTTGTCTTTCGCTGTCCCTGTTTTTTTTCATCCTGACTGTTTCTTTTCATCGTTTATTATTCTCCCATTATTCTCTATTCTCTCTCGTCTTTCTTTTATCCATTAATCCCTTTCTTTATTCAATATTTCGTAAACCCCCTGCTTCTCTCAATCATCTCAAACATCCCATCTTCCTTCCCTCATTCTTTTATCTCTCTCGTCTTTTATGAAACATTTTATCATCAGCGTCTTCCTTGCCTGCTTCTTTCTTTTTTCTTCTGCTTCACACCTCGTATTCATTTGTAAAACATTTCATCAGTCAACATTACAGCAAGCACATTCTGTTATGATGATATCAGTCTTTCCGTTCGGTAGCCTTTGGTTTATCTAAAGCGGCTGCTCAGCCACAAACACTTGTGCTTTTAGAGTTGGTTGTTGACATTAAGACTCTTAAACTATCCAAGGCTGCGGTTTTCCCCCCTCAGTGGATTGCGTGTGTGTGTGTGTGTGTGTGTGTGTGTGTGTGTGTGTGTGTGTGTGTGTGTGTGTGTGTGTGTGTGTTGAGGTATGAAGATCCAGCCACAGCGTGAATGTAGCAGGTCTTACTGAAAACCTTCACGGAGGCACTGTACTCATAACCACATTCATTTCAGATATGGAACGTAAGTAAACATAAACACCTGCAATATGTGTGAAGTATGTGTGTGTATGTACACTAACACAAAACAATACACAACATACTGTACAGTGCACACTGGCATGCCTCCTGCTGACTCCTTATCCTATAAATAGCAACAATAGCCCTCAACAGGGCCTCTAAGGGAGTCACAAAGTGGTCTGCCACAGAGCCAAAGCTTTCATCTGGGTAGGTGGCACAAGTGTGTGTGTATGTGTGTGTGTGTGTGTGTATGTGTGTGTTTCAAGGGGTGTTTCTGGCACCAGCAGCAGGAATGCCTGTGTTTTGTACTCCATGTCCCCACCCACACAGCCAACTTTACCTCACTGCAAAAGCTCATGCCCACACATACCTGTCAATATGTGTTGGATCAAACCCGATCTGCCAACTGAGCAACCTCTGATCTGTGTGCAGTGTTACATGAAATCATATTACCCACTGTTTTAAATGACTAACAGTATCAGCAGTGTATTTAGGGCAAGCAGAACCCCAGTTGGAATTCAGACCCCTGTCTTTCCCTTGCAGTAGATTCACCAAGCCCCGGAACATATGCAAGTTTTTGCTTAAGTTGAAACATTTTGAATGTAAATTCAGGCTGCCTGAGGCAAATACGCATCAAATCATGTCTTTCCATTGACTTTAAATGCAATCTTGCTGCCTGTAAACTTCACCTTACATTCTGTCTGAACACACAGTTAGTTCCTGTCAGTTCAACAGGAACATCATTTACAGAAACAACAATTTCACATGTGGATAAGATGACTTGTGGGGTTGTTACATGCAAACAGGGTTGATTTATTTTGCCAGTATATATATATATATATATATAATGTTTTAAATGTGCATATACATATTCATATAAGGTATCAAATCTTGATATTGTAAGAGATGTAGCCTGCTTACTTATGCACATATTGTTTTTCACAAACAACCTGATCCAAATACTTAAGATGCTGGTACAAAACTATTAAGCTGATAAATAAAAATGATTGATGATATGAATGAAAGTGTAAGTGGGAGATTATGACTGTTGAAGCTGATGAAACATGACCAGCAAGATCAGGTCATTAGCGAGGACACTCTGTCTCCTAAAGATGATTTTGGCCAGGTACAGACAGCAGCTTAAACAGAGCACTGTCACTACTCAGTTCTTTATTTCTCACAGGCATGGTTCGGACTGGGGGTTTGACCCCCTAATTATCCCCCCAAAAGCGGCAAAAACAGCAGTTTAGGGGGGTTTTCTTACTTGTCATTGTAAGTATTGCAATATATTGCCCATTCACATGCCTTATATTCAATAATCTTGAAATACGATTTTAGACACCCCTAAACCATTTCCTAACCTTCACGTTAGTCAGCTGCTCCAGTCCAGTCCACCACACACTGGTGGAGACACTGTAAGTTAATGTCAGTGGTTAGCTAACTAGTTTCTTTACTACACTTAACTTTTATTTTAGTTTAAATGAGCTATGTTATCTAGCTGATAGCTCACCCTGTCATTTCATTCCCACTATATCATTTCATATTTTGTGTAATTGTTAGCCAACGCTGGGGCTTCGGCATGAGCAGTGAAATTGTGGATTAGTTATTGTAGATACACATTTTGATACAACTGTAAGAAGCATATATTGGAAATTATCGTCTTGGTTTTCGAGACTCATTTAGTCTCGCAGGGGGGAATATGTAGTATCTGGTACTCATGCATTTGACTGTAACAGCATCTGGTGTTTGTGCGTTCCATTCACAGTAGTCCAAAGTGGTAGCTGTATCAGCAAGATAAAGAGTCAGGGACATTCTACGTGGAGAGTATTGACTGATGGTTATGAAATTTGACCT
>JAPMOB010249789.1:0-13437 GCA_029875015.1 Lepomis gibbosus
AGGGCACTTTCTCTTGAGGAAGAAAAAGGGCAGGTGCTTGAGCCCCTTTTGATGTCTATGTGTGCACGTGCCTGTTCCTCGTCAACAGCCTAACCTTTCATCGGTGGTCTGTCTGAGTCTTGTTCCCAGGACCTGTCAGTGGTCCAGTGGACCAGTTACCGGCTTTCCAGTTGCTGCTACCAAGCCCAGCTGTGCACTGTGCACTCTCTGCTTTGGGGAGAAAAACTCCTCCATTGTGCAGGCTCTTTTTATATACACTTATCTTGAGGCCACAAGTTACTATCTTGAGGTAGTGAAATCAAGCCTATATTAATTGTAAATTACTAAATAGCTAGAAGAACAGCTAAAGAGCAACATATGAATACTTAAGAGACAAATCCTGTTACAGATGCAAAAAGACACCAACTGAATAGAAGTAATGCATCTTATCAAAACCACCTTAAAAACAAGAAAACCACACTGGGTCAATTTTGACCCGGGAGGAAGAAAAGTGCATGGTCATTGGTGGACGACACAAAGTATATTATTGCTTTTGTATAACCTTTAAAATTTGTTCCAGAAAGTTACCTTGGTTACCTCACAGTACAAAGTGTTGTATACAGTCACTGCTAGAATACCTTTCATGTGAAGCCTCAATCAGGAAGGGAACAGGTCAAATGTGTGGGCCAAGTCAAGGTTTTGAACGCAGCATTGATTGCACTTATTATTTAGGTTTTAAAAATCACATTATTTTTTAAAAATACCATTATTCTCTCCGTATTTTAAGTTAAAAGTTTGTTGTGGTGCTATCATGGTATATCTATGTGAAATAGTTAATAATGGACGCTTATTTTCCAATTCCAATTTGTCCAATTCATGAAGTACACTTTGCTTACACTTAATAAAATCCCTGCAACAACTTCTAGAGTAGGTTATAATGTTTACATGAAATGAATTTGGACTTTAAATATACCCATAATGAAGATTACTACTCAGCGTGTGGGAACAGTCTTCAGTGGCTCTGAAGAGAGCTTTCTGAAGTCTGAAGAAATAACTGTGGTAATGTAAACAGATTTATCTTGGGTTGACCTTGAGAATTCTTCACAGAACAATAATAAAATGAAGGTTGCTACTGTTACATCATGGCTAATCAAGGAAAGTATCTTTATATAGAACATGTAATACACAAAGGTAAGGGCTTTACATAATGCATTAAAAACAAAAAAAGAAAATGTGTTGGGGTGGATGGGGGGCCAGAAGTCGGACTTTGAACCAGGAGAGTGATGCAAAGGGGTACCCAGGGTGTTAAAAAGCGAGGCCAAACACGCACATTATCTATGACAGATATACAGTCATTAGAAAAGGAAGCCAGAGTTGTGGATAACATAACAGCAGAACTTAGATGATTCACCCAGCCCGATTAATTGGACCAGGCACCACAATGGGTGCTGTGATGGCCCCAGAAGAGAGGAGAGAGAGCAGGTATGGGAGCCATGCTGGCTCAGCTTAGACTTAAAGGCCCATTTATTCACCTGTATAGGGTCTACGTGCGTACCTACATTGTATTCTATGCACGTAGCCATACATTTGTGCGTAGGTGTGCCCGTCATTCTGCAATTACACCCCCAAATGCTAGTCGGCAGTAGCGCTACAGCGCCCACTGTGTTGACTTTTGCCGGCCGAGCAGACTAACTTCCGGTTTAGTGCTGCGCTAACGCAAATGGGGGGAAAATTGTATACGTGCGGCTGGTGTAGATTTTTGAGACACTACAGCCGTTAACAGTGTAGTTATTGAATATTAAAAATAGGCCTACCTACTTTAGCATTAGGTATGCTAAAGTCTTTTTTCCCCTAAACTAAGTGTTGTAGGGGGCACTACATTGTATAAGTGTGAAGTTATTCAATATCTCTGCAGAATGTGTTTTCGGTGTTGCACTTTGTAGACGGTCCCTGGACACTTGTCTCACATCCGGCTGCACGTAGAGACCGATGTTATTTGTGCCTCTCCCAGGAAGACTCATTTATGTGAAAATGTTATTCTAGCTTGTTGTCTACTTAACTACGGTAATAAAGAGGCGTCGTTTGTGTTTTAAACATGTTTTGCTTGCAATCTGCTTGCTCGAATCTGTGAATATAGGCTATTTCCAACTTTACCATAGTTTACCATAATTTCGACATCCCATCTCGTAATTATGACGTCGCGACGTCCGCGTTGACTCAACGTGTAGTTCCATTTTTTGGGAAAGGTGCATGTTAGGCGATGTTGTAGCCTCTGCGTAGTCCCATAGCCTACGCCGTCAATTCGACGCAGAGGTATAAATTATACTACAAGGTTGCTCCTAAAGGGAGAGAGACTGTTGTGCCTACATCTTTACAGTTGGCGGGCAGATTGAGTTCTGAGCCTTCAGAGCGCAAGACTCCAGCAAGATGAGAAGAGGTGGACTCAGTGTCCAAACAGTGACTTAGTGCCCATATGTCAGACTTTTTTATGTAAAGATGAAACCATGTTATCATCTTGTTGCTGCTGTTTCTATTCACCTCAGGTGCAAATTCAAAAAATGCACTGCAGGGTGTTATAGGTGTATATGTTGTATATGTGTATGTATATATGTACATAAATATATTCATTTATATTGTTTTATTTTGTTTATTTTATATGTTACCATATTTTAATATACCTTTAATTATCTCTTAAGTTCTTTTTGTAACATGGAGGCATTTTTCATGACAAAGGCATACAAACCTATGTTGTATTATGATAACTAAACTACCTTGATACTTGCACTGGAATTCTACTTTTCTGTTTCTTTTCTAAAAAAACATGTGATTAACATTTTATCTATTTGTCCAAAACAGCCCACACAGCAGGCCTGGAGCAGTAAGCCTCTGTCTCCCCTGTTCACACATTATTATATCTGAGGTTACAGGCAAGGTACCTGCTAACATAAGAAATGGGTTTTCTCTGGGTCAGTGGCGGTCTGACAAGGCAAACAGTGTATCTGGACAGAGGATGTGAGAAAAATGACTGCAGTGCAGATGAAATTCATATGGGAAAATCTGTAATCTGTAATCATTTAGGACCCAACACGTTTTAAACAAGTCAATATCTAAACGTCTGGCTGTACTGTATTCATGTCAGATTAGCTTAAGTGTATAAAGAAGATCCATGAAACTGTCAACGTAACATTCTTTAAGAGTCTTTCTCTGGTGATGATGGCAGCTCACAAAAGCATATGTAAAAAACAAAAAGTATTAAATCTTTAGAAAAACATTTAGTTTGATCTTTGTCAAGTTTAATCAGTAGTTACCTTCTAAAGTCACAGTCTGATTGATGTCCATCATGTTGTATCATTTCCTTTTAGTGGAAAGCAGAAAAGCATGCTAATTTATTGTGTTTTTAAACATTATAACAAAACATTATAAATGTATTTTATTTAATGTTTATTTGACAGGGACAAATGCATAGAACATTGCTTTATAAAGAATACAAAGTAGAATCTCATGAAATGAGATATGGGCTTAAGTAGATGTAGAAATCACTATAAAACAGAGTCTAGACACATTTAACAATACAAGAACACAAAATAAGAAGTGAGCATATGTCTGTGCATGCTAACATATGCAACCTTATGTTTGTATGCATTGTATTGTATCCTGTACAGTCAGTGTTCATAGAGTTGTTTCAGTTTCAGGCATTGCTTTAAATGTGTATTAAAAACCTTGAGTTCTGTCAATGTTTCAATTTCGGATGGTAGTGTGTTACACAAATGTATGCCTCTTACTGAAAACGATGTCTGACCAAATGTTGTTCTACGTTTTGCGGTTGTACAGTTTCCATTCTTATTCCGCTCTTTTGTTTCTCTATTAGTTGACAGAATATTTGTGGTGCAAGGTTGTTCACACACTTAAAAATTAGTTTTAGAAATGAAAAATTTATAAAACTGTCAAAACTCAATATATTATGCTTTTGTAGAATGAGGCAGTGGTGCCATCTTACAGATTTATGGTCCATTACTTTTAGTGCCTGTTTATATAATGACCTGATGGGTGTAATTTTGCTTGGCTGGCTTGACCCCAAACAGTTATGCAATACAATAAATGAGAAAATATCATAGAATGCATAAACTGCTGTGCTGCCTTAAGGGGTACATATTGTCTTGTTATTCTGAAGCAGTTTAAATTTGTCCTGATAGTTCTGCAGTCTCTTTACATGTCTATATGACAACTTGTATGAAGTATTCTGTATACAATGAATTTGTTCAATAGAAGAGGGACATGTAATGAGACCTCAGGTATTAAAGGGGCAATATGAAGTTTTAAAAAAAATAAAATTACTTAATCACTTTTTATTATCTTTTTAAGAAGAGGTTGTAACCTCACATAAAAATGAACCACACGCCTGCTTTCTTTGTCCCTTGGAACAGCCATTCTGCTGCGTCTTATGTAAAGAAATCGGGGCTGTATGCACAATCATGAAACTCTTATATAGTGATTCTGAACTGTACACACAGCAACAACACTGCATCTAAGGAGATGGAGTGCAGTAACACCAAAACCGACTCCCAGCACAACCAAACTCCAAGTAAAATAACAACAAAAAAAGTTTTATATGCTGAGGCCATTCAAGCCAAACGGGAATCAGATCAGCATGGGGCGAAAGCATAGGTCATCACTGGAAAGGCATTTGAGTCAGCTTTGTTTTAGATACAAAAAACAAACAGGTTGGTTGGTTTGTCTGTTTGGTAAAAGATGCACAACGCCGACATATCATGTTGGCTAAATGCAATCAATATAATGTTACCATATAATAATATTATTGTAACGTGGCAGTGGGAGTTTACACGAACTAGCCCGCCAGGAATAATATCTGTCCCGTGGCCAGATTACTTTGATAGCAGAAAAATAAATAATAAATAAATTAATAGCAGCTGGTGCTAAAATAGATCTCAGTCATGACAGACACAGTTACTCATGCAATCATTTCCCCTTAAGTGATTGTGCCTCCAAAACTATTTATGACAAGTTTTAGAGCTCTTACTTTGAAGAGTTCTGAAGGAAATTCAAAAGAGACTTTGGCCTGCTTGACACACCTCTGAAAAAGCCATGTGTTATTGGATTACCCTGATTTCCTCAGGGATATGAAAATAAGCGTCCATAGATTCATGAATGTGGATCAAACACCGGGAAGCACACAAACTACAGCCATTTTTTTTGAGAATATGCAAAAGTGTGATGTATCATAAAAACTAGACCATGTTATATTGTCATATAGTAATTGGCCAGTGTTTTACTTTCGAGCATGTAGATTACTCCAACTGATAACTGTATGGCACTGATCCACTTGATATGTGTGGAGTATTGCTATGCATTGATGTTTGGAAATGGATTTGAAATCTCCCACTCTGACTGAAGCTTCAAGCACACAATAAGACACTTCTTTGTATTTAAATTGGTGGCCTGTACAAGTCTGATTGTTGCAGCACAATAGGGCTGGCCCCAACGAGTCGAAGATTCGATGCTTCGATGGGCAGAGCTCAACGTCTGA
Organism: Lepomis gibbosus; assembly: GCA_029875015.1. Lineage (NCBI taxonomy): Eukaryota > Metazoa > Chordata > Actinopteri > Centrarchiformes > Centrarchidae > Lepomis > Lepomis gibbosus. The sequence continues at coordinate 5,525 of JAPMOB010249789.1, forward strand.
TAGAACTACCAGTTTTCCCTCAATAAGTTAATATACAGCCTAGTATAGTAAATAAATATGAACATATAATGCTGTACATAAAAATGTGAAAAGAAAGAAGCTTTTAATAGATAAAATGCGCAAATAAAAACAAAATTGTAACCATAACCTTTAAGGAAGGGGGGTCAGTGTGCATGTGTGTGCATAGCGTCTGTGTGTGTGTGTGTGTGTGTGTGTGTGTGTGTGTTGGCAGGGCCTAAGGGTTAACTTTTTGTGGCCAGCCATATTTTTTGCCTCATAAAGGTGAAAATGGGAATTGCACAAGCACTGTTCTTTAACTTGAATACCAATTTAAGTGTTGACAAGTTATTGACGAAATCAATGTAATAATACTAACTCTCAGAATATATATTTTTTCGTCTTTTTATTCTTTGATTTCCTGTGTCACAGACAGTCAGATACTAACTGCTGCTAATCCTCTTCCATGAGGTCTTGTCTTCTTGACCATATGCTGCTGGCATGCCACATCTCAACTGCTGGGCTAGGGTCAAAGTCTTTGATTAAGAGGGAGGACAAATGGACAAAGAGCAGGTCAGACTTCACCATCTTCATTACATTAAACCCAGTTTTCTGCAGTGTCTGTGGCTGTCTGTAGAGACAGGACCGCTGGTCTGTAATCAGATCGACATCACCTGCAGAAGAGATCAATATTCGCTTGAAGTGACTTGTGAGACTGTCCACTTCTGAGTCACCCAAGTCTGAAATTATATAAAAAGATTCTTTTAAAAGTGTGTAGTAGAAGTGCATGTTTTTTAAGTTTAATATTTTGACAATAAGGTGTGTTCTTTTAATATTTTCAATATCTTTTTAATATTAAGCAGAAATGTAGTTATACTCGAAACATACTAGATAATCAAACTGCTTTCTAGCATTAGAAAAAAATTGTAAATTAAGTGATTGCAAGTTGCAATGAGACGCTAACCTGCACTGTTTTCAGGCCATTGTTGGAAGTTCACTATCTTTGTATCGCTCAGGATTCCAGACCCCACGTCCTCAAATTTGTTGTCCATGCTTGTCCAGATGTTTATTAGCCATCATGTGGCCGGTGTCATCATGTCTCAGGCTAACATCCTGTTGGGATCCAACACCTTCCTCAGGTCTAGCGCCTCAGGTCTGTAGTCAAAAATTAAGTTTTAGTTTACTTTTTTCAAAAAGATTTGCACAGACCAAATCATTACAATATAATCACAATGAGTGGTTCAGTGGGTAAAGAGAGTATCATCAAAATAAATGCATTTAATACATGGGCGTCAAGAGTCATGACAAGAGGGAGGTCACATTTTAGGAGGTAAACGTGGACTAGGTCTTAGGTGATTCATCTTTAGAACACAAGAGCAAAATGAATTAGACTTGAAATAGAAGAACTGCTTTTGACATGTTATAGAAAAATGTTGAAAAAGACAATACAAGAAATACCTATCAGCTACTATTTACCTGTTTAAGGTGCTGGACTATCCCCTTAAACCCCCTTAGGAAATGGTCCAAGGCCCTCAATAGGTGAGAGACCCACTTTGTATCTTCCTACTTTGGTGGGCATCAGGGGTTTCATCCCTAGCACTGAGAAACTGTTCTTTAACTTGGCTCTGTTCAGTGGGCTGCTGTGAAAGAAGGTGAACAGGCCAGTCAAGAAGTCCTCAACTTTCCTACACAGATTGCTGACAATTCACAGTTAGCTTAATAACATATGCATGCCAGTGCATTCATTCATGTACACACATAGTGCTGACTCAACAGACATTCTACTCATATGTGAACAAATCACACGCGGCTGCATTGATGGCTGATTTAGTACAGTTTAATAATTGCTTGCACATCCAAACATAGTCAGAGAAGGGCCTCATCTTCATTCTGATCGCATGAATGTTCCAAAACAGCAGTCGCATCCTCTCAAACTACGCTGCTTTTATGGACCCAACACCTTGACCACAGTGGTTTCCTCAGAAAGCGCAGTCTTTAATACTTTATAACTTATCGTGTGTAGATTGCTTTTTGATGACTCGTGATCCTTAATTGCTTCTAATTTTAAAGTTTATTCTTTAATCCCAATCACAAAAGGATTTAACTTTGCTTTCTCTGACAGTCACTGTAGTACAATTGTTCTGTACTGCTGTCATAAATCATCCACTCGCGAACCTTGCCGTTGTCGCCAATTGTTCACTTTGTAAAAAATGTCTTCTTTTACATTTCTTTGACTCATCCTCATCTTTTTGTTGGTTTTTCGTCTCAGCTGGCCTTCGTTGAAAGGTTAAAGAACAACAGTTGCAAAAAAACAACCTAATGAATCACTCAATTCTCATTGGCTACCTGACAGTGCTACCAGCCAATGGTGGTCGGGGGTTAATTTCAGGCCCTGTGTGTCGGAATGTGTTGAAGAGAAGGAGTCCCAGCTTCACCAGTGTTGTGCCGACTAGTCCGCACCTCAGGAGACATTCTTATCACTTTATTAATTGATGAACAACATAATAACAACATGAATACTATATCGTTTTTAAACAGTTTTTAACAACTTGAAATAGACCCACGAGGAACGGCCACATGGCACGGCAAGCACGGAAAACTCGGCACAACACCAGTGAATGGTAAGTGAGCAGAGAGAAAATGGTCAACAAAAAGCCTCATTTTAGCTGTAAATGCATAATGCAAGTTACACTGACTAATAGACTATAGCTCTGCAGGGTCTTAAGATTAAAGCGGAGCTATCGTGTGTAACGTGAATGCAATCGCTGCCACACAGACACATGTGATTCGACTGTCGGCAAGACTTGACAATTCTAATTTGACTATGTAAATCCTTACTTGGGGACAGCCCTAGAGCACAATCAGCTTTCCACTCAAGGAAACAAATTTTGTGTTGTATAAAAGGACAGGCCATGTTCCAATCAGGAGAGACTTCATCTGATTGAACAAATAATTTATTGACATGTGCACAATAAATATGGGAGATGTGAATAGTCTTTGTGGTTGTGGTGATTGGATGAAGAGAATGCTGAAGATCATCTGATGAGCTCAACCGGGGCCTGGACATGATGAGCAGGATGTGAATGGGGTGAAGGAGGGCTGCAATGATTTCACAATGAAATGACAGCTGACAGCAGCAGAGAGGCGAACAGGGGCTAAGTTCAAACACACATATTAAAGCAAAAGAGCACTGCACAGTTTTCACACTCACACACACACACACACACACACACACACACACACACACACACACACACACACACACACACACAAAGCTACCATTGTTGACATTGGGCTCCCTTTGGTTCTATTCTTTCTAGGAGAGGTCTGTTATAGTTTGTGTTTTGTTTATGATTGTGTGTGGTAGACAGAGAGAAAAAATAATCATCTGGCAGAGGATGTCCTTGCATGTATGTATGTATGCATGTATGTTGGGTTGTTTTACATAGGTAGCCATATTGTCATATGGGGTTGTGTATATGTTTTTAATGCAATATGTCTTTTTGTCTATGTCTGTTCGAATGTATCCAGATAGTAGAAGATGCCACTAGAATGTTGAAAGGTTATTTTTTTTCCTGTTTAGAAGTATTTTCTTATTAGTGTTAGGGCGATCGGTATGGGTTATTCATATTTTAGTTGAGATCTGGGAAATTTGGGGGGCCAAGTCAACACCTTGAACTCTTGGACTTATTGTATTCCTGAAACCATTCTTGAACCATTTTTGCTTTGTGGCAGGCCGCATTATCCTGCTGAAAGAGACCACTGCCATTATGGAATATTGTTTCCATTGAAGGGCGTACATGGTCTGCTATACAATAACATCCACGTGAATGACAGGACCCAAGGTTTTGCCTGCACAAAGCATCAGAATGCCTCCATCTAGACATCACAATTTGGCCCTTGTCAAAGTCACACAAAGTCCTTTAGCTTTAGCAACTTTGAGGACACAATATTCACTTGTTCCCTAATATAGCGTACACACAGACCAAGTATATACGAAATATGGTTTGCTAGGTGGTAAAATCTGAAATTTAGGACACGTAGACATGTAACATTTGAGACTGGTGCACATGACTACAGGACAAGAATATATTGTAATAGACCTACTATTTTGAAAGAATGTTTATAAAATATTTATAGATTAAATATTATTTAAATTTATTATTTATTATTAAAAAACCTTTCTCGTAGCATTTTAATTTGTTAATTAACATTTCTGTGTTTTAAAAACAGTTATATAAATAATTCATTTACATTACACCAGCCCCAAAGGTACGTCAGCCCACCGGGAATTTGTCCGGTATGCTTCAGTAAAACAAACTACATGATGTTGGAGAAAAATACTTTTTTGTGCCTGGGAATTTTTGGAGTAAGGGATAACAAACAACTGTCAGGGCTACTCTAGCCAATATTATACAGAACAGAATAAAGAATAAACCAAAATGACTGTAAACACAAGCAGACACAGATCCATAAACAAAAGGTCAAAAACACAGGCAGCGATAACAAACTAATGATCAAGACAAATATACACCAAAGCTAGACAAGAATACCAGGCATAGAAGATTACAAAATAAAACAGGAAGTAAAATGTATGGGAACACACAAGGACAGATCTACCAAAGTAAAACACAAAACATTGAAAGGCAGCAAAATTAGGGCATGGAACAGAGACAGGACCAAACAAGAGACAGAACCACACTAAAACATGGAGACATAGGACTAAGGACTCAAACTGGTACAAACATACAGATAAACAAGAATAAACTATAAGCTACAAAACCATAAACAAGACAAGATCAAATAATAAAACACGTACAGAAATACACAGACCAGGAATAACATGCCACCACTAAACATGAACTAAAGCACAGAACTAAGATAAGAGACAAGTCAGATACTAAGTAAACTAAAACATGTGAATAAATAAAATAATAAACAAGGCTACACAGAGAAACACAGAACCAAAAACAGACTTAAACAAGAACACATGAACACAAACCACACTCCTAACACCAAATCCTGTGGGAAACCCTGAGTAAAAAGCAAATTTTGACTATTTAATTTATGCAGTGTTAAAAAAAAAAGGGAATGTACTTGTATTCTGCAAATATTTTCATTATAATAGGCTTCGGCCAAGAATTTTCATTTCGGTGCTTCCCTAATTCAAATATTTCCTTATTGTCACTAAACATACTCAATGGATGTGTGGGATCATGCTGGACTGGCCCTCGCCCTGAGAGTAGATGTGTGCGGCTCTGCTCCTACGGCACTTTTTTCCTCTTAATCATTTACATCAGATTAAAAAATGTCTTCACACTTTCTCCAAATCTACTGGCATAAATGAAGATGAAAAAACATTGAGACCATCTAGATTGTACTTTTTCATTTCCTGTCCTTGCTCCGCATTTCTCCTAGTTCTGTTTTTGACAACACTTGCCATGCCAGTGACATGACAACAGTGTTGACAACTCGCCTCTGAAAGGCACAAACAACATCAGACAATGAAAGCAGAGGATAAAGTGTATGCTGCTTTACACTAACTTTGTTTGTTACACGCTAACAGTTTTGTGTTAATTACAGAATATATCTCAAGTTGCAAAACATTATGCTAATTTAACTGAACAATGCTGCTAGCACAAACCAATCCAGAAGCAGAAAAGGCTTGCATCAATTTGTAGCTGTGAACAACAGATTTAACTTACAGGAGCCATTTTACAGCCACCAAAATGGAGGCGTCCCTCACAGGTAATCCAGTCACTGTCAAAACTAAGAGAGCTAAATGTTCACTGCTCCTTTAGGTGGGATCCCAGCTGCTCACATGCTGGTCACTGCTGAAGTCACACTGCACTGCATCAAACACAGATACTATACTTTTAAGAGGGTTTTTGACTGAAGTAATATAAAACTCTACCATGCATTTCTAAAGTCACTTTCTCTCAAAGGTTTCATGTTACTCACTTTTAAACAATATCAACACTAACAGCGAGACAGGCCTATAGGGTAATGAACAAGTTAAAGTCCAGATGGTTGAAGTTGAGTTGGGCAATGACAACGTCTGCAAAGAGTTCGTAAAGGGCTGCTCCATCCGTGTTCCCGTTGGTCCCAATGGGTAACGTGAGAGAAGTGATACTTCTGTTAATCTTAAGTTGCTCACAATATTAGCATTTGATAGCATTGTGGCAGAGCTTGGAGGAACAAATTGCCTCCTTTGTTAGTGTTCTGCTTAAATGAAAATTTTATTATTATGACGACTGTACAAGTAAGTGGTCATGAATTCAAAACTCTCTTTGGTACACCCCTGATCTACCTTACCTGGACGAGATGACCAGCGCAGTCATTAAGGCAGTTTTTTAGTGCCTTAAAGACCAGTGAATAATTTTGAGAGTGATTGTCAGAAAATAAACGCATCAGAAGGTCAGAAATGCTGCTAAACTTAAGACCGAACTCTAAAACAGTGAAGGCAAACACACCCAAGAACAACCACGGCCACAAAATTTCCCAGACAGCAGGTAGTTTCCCAGTCATGGACCTCAACAACATGGCTTGTGATCGAGAACACCACTCCAAATGGCAGGTTTCTGGAAAGAAAACCATTAAACAACAAACAAATCATGGAAATATGTAAGTACAAAAGATACCAGTCATGTTTCTGTAATTTCAGAAAATGGAAGAATTCAAATGTGATTATGAATCCACAATGTTGAGCACCAAAATGTTTTCTGAAACCCTTTAGAACACAAGAAACAGGAGTACAACAGTAAAATATGCTGCTGTTTGTCAGAAATACATTTTTACTATTTCTAATGGCTTCCAATTCCACCCTCTCAGGCGTGTCCTAAAAATAAATTGTGCTCATATTATATGTGGAAATAAAAGGAAATCTAGTAAAAGGAGCAGTATCTGTAGTATGCCCTAATGAAAAATAAACCTGTTTAAAACAAGTTTGAATCAGATTTTGGATTATGTTTCTATACACAAAACAAAAGTCAATCAGTAAGCATACAAGAAATGCAGCCTTATCAAGGACATGATGTGGCATGCGCTGGATGTTTGCATAACTCCGTGGAACACCGCACATACAGAATTATTTCTGCTTACGTAAAAAATATGGAGGAAGGGTTATAAGTGATTTGAATTCTGTAGTAAGATGTTCCTGGAGTCTGCAGAATTTGCACTTACTGAACTAAAAACCTTCATGAACTTAATGTGCAGAGAAACCAGAGATTATGTAAGAAAATACACTTCTCACCTAACTAGATGCAACAAGCTATGACAAGCACAATGACAAACACATTTTTGAAGATGACCATGAAACAAATTGTTACCTGATAGAAATAAATGTGTTAAAATGGTGACAAAGGCTTTTGAGTGGGTTTTAAATGGCACATTTACATGCTCAAGTGGGGGGGCACTTGCTTTGAATTTTTGACCCTCCAGTCAGCCTGCCATATGTGTTTGTATTAAAAATCACAGAGTGTATCACACAGTGCTGTTTTCCCCCACTTTGTAATTTAGCCTCTGTTCCTCTTAAAGGAAGTTTTTCCTTGCCTGTGTCGCCTAGTGCTGCTCTTGGTGTGAATTGTTGGGCTTCTGTAAATAACTTCAGAGTATGGTCTAGACCTGCTCTTTATGAAAAGCGCTATGAGATAACTGTTGTTGTGATTTGGCGCTATATAAATAAAATTGAATTGAAAAAATTGAAAAATCGGGATTAGTTTTTTATTTTCATTATTCTGATCTGTTACTACTTACTTTGACATGTTTACCCATGTACCCCTGGGGTACCCCTTTTCCAACCCGAATATTCGCAAGGAATCTTGGTCTTTTGAGTATAGTATGCGCCAAACCCGCGTGCAGTATACCGGAAGTAAACGAGGTAAACATGGCGAGACGCAACACAGCACCGTACTTCT
>JAPMOB010249790.1:0-110006 GCA_029875015.1 Lepomis gibbosus
ATAAAGTCCATCCTACTGTGTGAGGAGAGGACGTGCTCTGAAATTCAAACAAGTTCCCTCGGTTCTTTTGTTGCACGCACGAACTGAGGCAGCATTGTTCGCGTTTTGGCGTGAACCTCTCCCTCCTTTTCCCTGACCAGGTTACGAAGTGAGCTTCGCAGTTGGGTGGTAATGAATTTGCTGCAGGCGCTTCGCTAACACGCTTTGACAAACGGAACGCATTTACCGGTTTTCAGACAGAGGGGAAATGATTTGCTACATGCAATTCCCAAACGAAGTCTACAATGAGGTCTATAATAAAAAGAAAAGGGAAAAAACACGGCACTTTAAACTTCACAAAAATGTTTTCATTGGATCTGTGTGTAGCCTACAATATAGGCCTATACTGGACGTATGAATTCACCTTGCTCCCAGTAGCCTGATAAGAGGTAATCTTATAAGACTCACCCACAAGCGCGCGTGCCCCCTTCTAAAGTGGACACACACACACGAACAGCCAAGTGAGAGAAGGCGAAAGAAAGATAAGAGAAGTCTTTCACACAAAAAAGTTAGAATGAGGTGACCTACTTGTCAGTGGCCTGCCGGTAGCCTGTGTCTTCAGCTAATTCTCTTGGTGATGACATACTTTTTTTTGTTTCTGTGCATAGATTATAATGCTCGACTTTTTCTGCCAAACGACTTGGGGCGCTTTTTTCTGCATGAATACCACTTTCTGTCTTTGGTGCAAACGCGTCAGGCTCCCAGATCTATTATATTCACCAGCCACAATTTTTTTAAGATATACATTTTTTATGTCATTTATCTGAATGTCCCAGAAAAGAATAGCAAATGTCAAAAAATCATCATGTGATTGAAAAGACAGCAACCAGAGATTGTAAAGCAGCCCCCCTTCCCTCCCCCTTGCCTAATTGCAGGCGTATCCATTAGATTCAACCGGTTTCACGTTTTAGTTTAACAGCGAGGGCACGTTCAATGACGTAGACAAGCATATCAGCTACGTGCAGCCATATTTAAATACATCAAGGCAATTAGCGCATCAAAATATGCAAATCCCGCTTACTACATAGTCCGCCCGGCTGCAGTCGGAGTAATTCCCCCCAGCCAGGTCTTGGGTGTTTGATTGCCGTTTTGAAAGCCAACATAGCCTTGTTTGTTTTTCCAAGAGGCTTCGTTAATGTGAACGGGACAGAAGGGAGACATGAAGAGAAGGAGAACCGTGGCTCCTGCGTGGAAAACCGCCCATGCGTAATGAGACGACCCGCTCCGCCATTCTCAATTCTCCGACGCCGTTGGCTCTGGTGTGCGTATTATTTTTAATATTGATGCATATTCAGTGGATAGATTTGCATTACATACGTATCGCTCATTGTTTATTATACATGCTTTTGCGTTTAGATAGGTGTAAAAAACAATGTTTAGCCTGTTATAGCGATGACATTTATTACCTAAAATTCCAGACTTCATATTCAAATTGTAGGATAATATGATTCTGGCTGCTATGACAAGATATCTGCTGCTTAACAGTTAAGATTTTCTTTAATCTGAATGATGTAAAGCGTTGCAAAACCTTTGAATACTCAAATAGGCTACAGCATGCATGGACAAAGAGCTCTCTGGTGGACAAACAATAGAGGAGATTCAGAGGTAGTATACTGAGGAGGTGATACTTTAAAATCGACACGGCTGGCTCATAAGAGAATGACATGGGCTGTGCGAAAACTAATAAGCAAAAAGTCTTCTGCCCAGTTTTGTAAAAAACCCAGTGACGCAGCGCTGACATTTAGGCTACAATTGCTCAGGCTGTCTCCTCGGTGTCCGTGCACGCGCTCAGTTGTGCCATGGACGAGCGCGCGCAGGCAAGTGCAGTGCGCTTAGAGAAATATACAATTATCACATCATTGAAAATAGACGACAGACATTTCCATTTAAGTATACTTTGTCTTTTTTCTCTCCATCTTTTACAAAACTGCATTTACTGTGTGATCTTCACAGAGAAAGCTTGTCCCGAATCACCGTTTTAACTTACCTCCAATTTTACAAAATCCAACGGTGCTGCTGCAGTGACTCGGTGATTGGTTGCGTGCGGCCTTTCTATCAAGTTGATGGGATGTTTTCCAGGACGGCAAACTTTCTGCAATCACCCAAGCAGATGCATTCCCTATAGGCTACTCCCCTCGTCATTGAACCTTGCTCTTAAACTGCTCATTGCTCGACACCAGTGGTCAGACTGGCTCACGTAAAGATATTCAAAGCCGCAGGAGTCCGTTACCCCACCTATATTGGGCTCCTCGATCTAAATAGTAATATTTAGCCTACTTATCACTTATTCTAAAATATTAGAATAGTTACTTACAGGGTGCTCCCATGGAGCTTTAACAGTCCACTCATCGCCTCGGTTGTATTTCCTACGTTTTCTTACCATGATACACACATCTTCGTTTACCTTTCAAAAAAAGGAAATAACCAAGCGTAAATGATTAGCCAAGTGTTAAGGGTGTTTAAGCGTTTTCTAAAGACAAAATCAATCTAATATTCTTCCAATAAGATATTCTTTATTTTCGTTTTGATGTGAGGTTTTTTATAGGAAGGGGTCGAGAAAGGTGGCATGAAGTAGATAATTTAACAAAATGTAACCTCATATTCTTTCGATTGGTGGGTGTAACCTTCTCAGTAAAAAGAAGGTTAAGTCATTCGTTAACATCAATTCTTTCTGGGAAACGTAGACCTCCAACATATCACAGGAGCTCTTTACTCACCTTTATTTATTAAAACCACTGTATTCTTGATCACAGTTTGTACAGGTCCAGAGTCTGTAATGGGGGATGGAGAGGCGAGCGGTCTGCTGTTCATTTGAATCATGTATAGGAGAGACGCAATTTATAGACAGCGGATATTCTCCCTGCCCCTGCTGATTAATTGAGTTGCTTGCACGTACAATGTATCTGCGTTTAGTGATAACAGAGCCACCAGGCCGCGGGTTCGAGTCAGAAAAACAACAGCTTTGTTCATTTCAAACAAATGAGACGATGTGGTTGAAAACAGGGACAAACTAAACCAGACAGTTTTCTTTATTAATGGTTTTATTCCTGGGTCGTATTAAAATGCGGAGATGTGGAGATGTAAAGTAACATAGCCTAATACACCGGCTAAATATTTAATTTAAAACGAGGCAAGCAAAACAAACGTGTGCCCTGATGTTCTTATCAGAAGTCATTGGTGAAGTAAAAATCATATGTTAAAATACGTATTCTTAAAATTTTAGGCCACACGTCACAACCTACCATGCAGTTTGCAATAGGAACAGTCGAGCCTTGTTGGGCACTGAAAGCTGTATTAAAAGTGGCGTAATGAAACACCTCCAAGTAAAGAAAGCAAGCTATTTTCAATAGCATAGCCTGCTTGTAGTTGAAAAGATGTGAGGTATCTCCAGCACCACAATGATGAACACTGTGTTTCCTTATCCTAGGCTAATGAGCTAGGTGACAGAAAGATGTCGACAGCTTAAATGTGTGTGTTCAAACTTCCATTATTTTAAAATATTATTATTATTATAAAACAAACAAAACAACATATTGTAATTATCGCTTTCTTTTTATTTTAAATTGCAGAGGTCCTCATTTTTTTAGAAATCGGATGTTAATCAACACTGGTTGGTTTGAAATGATCAGGGAGGAATATTTATTCTCACACTGACACCAAAAACGTTCGTAGAGCAGTTGGTGGAGTACACATGCTCACTTATGTCTGGTCGATCTACATGAACAGCTTTGGAGGCTGAGAATGAGGAGGACGGAGGTTAGGGAGGTTTTGACTAGACGACTAAATGATGACATCTAGTGGTGAATTTGAAGAATGTTGATGATGAAAACGTGGCTAGCCTCTATGGTCACTGAAGTCCACGTGCACCTGCTGGCGCCGCCACCACACTCTCCTCTAATCATACAAATGAAACGCGTGTAAAATTTCAGACACAATTCCTGTAGGCCTACATGCACAGTCTTATAAGACTAAGACAGTTGTCTTTTTTTTGAAAGCCTAAATTGCCACAGTCCGGTTACATATTAGGTTACACTTGACTGACGTCCACAGATTCTTCAAAATGCGGCAATTGTAGCCTCCAAGCCTAAAATTAAAGGGTATTTCTGTGTCTGCTGAGGTTTCTGCAGCGTTAAAACATATTTTCACCCATTTTTATTGGCTATTAGTAAATCCAAACATGCTGTCCCGATTTAGAAAAAAAATCGACTGAGACTTTTAACGTGCTTGTTCTTTGATGTTTTCAGACCTGTTTTTATTTGCCTCCTTTAGCGTCTAACAAGAGATTGATCAGACCCAAGCAACCTGTTTGCCAGTTCAACCGGTCACGTGTATTGCATCAGTCTGACCTTTTCATTAACGGTGAGAACTGCTGTCACAGCAGATTATTTCTGACAGATAATAAATTATATTGGTGTCCGCAGTGACTGTATCAGGCTTCTTCACCGCAGGCTACTAGAATTAACTATTTTCACTAAAGGCATTAAAACGGCTGGAAGCAGCAGAGGGACTTCCTGCAGTGCGGTCTAATTAAACCTGCGAAAACTAAAACCTAGGAGAATTAATAGCCTACTGCGGGAATATTGTCCGGACAAAAATACTATAAACTATAAATGTATTAAACTCACTGTTTTGCTGCGCAGACAGACATATCCCGATCTGAATATTATAGTAATACAGCAACTAAAATATACAGTTACACCAATGTCATATTAACTTTAGTGCATCAGAGTATTATAGAGTGTTTTAAGAGTAATTATGAAATGCTTGTTTGCAGCCTATGACCGTGAAAGGATTTCACTGCAATTAGGATATCGGTATCTTCGATTTTGTGCATATTCCGTAAACAGATGTAACAATAAAATTGCGTTTTTGTGTGTGTGTCTACAGTTATATTCATACAGTTACATTTCCTCTAAGATTAAAAACAATCTCCAAAATGTGTTGAATAGGCCTACTTCTTTAAGGCAACATAACACTAGTTTTTATTTCTGCTAATTGACCCCAATGTATAGACATGTGATATATATATATATGACTATTAACTTTTTTTCAGATCGAAAATCTAACTCTCAAATTATAATGTAATAGGAGTAGTCGCAAAAAACACACAAAAGACAACCTGCACTTGATTGTGATATTTCCAATTAATATGCATTTCTACCTTGTATTGCCTTTAAAATGTACATTTTAAATGAACCATGAAGATAGGCCTACAATTTAAAAGTGCCATACTTCATCCTACAAGTAGGGCTACATTTACAGGTAGGCCACTTTCAGCACAGGCGTCATAACACACCTTTTCTTTTCTTTTTAAAATATCTGAATTGATGGGACTAATTCAATTAAAAACGACACGCCGCTCCCCAAGTTTCGAAATATGTGTTCCGAACCTGAAATGATTAAAACGAAGAGACATTTTTTTCACTTCAAGCTCTGATTGTTTACTGAAGACTCCGCCTGAAACCAGGAAGCTTTGGTATGAATGGCACCTTTGGTATGAACCTGGACCTTCAAAACTGTATTTGACGCCAACGAAATGAATAAAACGAATGCTGGTATTGCCTAATCCCATAAAAAAACATGCATATTACAAAATTTAAAAAACCTGTTGCAATATGTGTGGCCTTTTTTAGGAAAACAGAAAAGTTTCAGACGGCTCGCTATCGAATTTCAAGATACAGGACGTTTCTACAGGAAAACATATTTTTGCTTTGCTTGCTTGGTTTTATCGCAATATAAATGGTAAGATGCACTTTAAAGAAACACTTGATGATTTGTATGTTTTATAAGTCATGCTGTAAGTAGAAAGGAGATACATAATCAGGAGAAACACAAAGGCCTACACACTACGGACAAAATCTAAGATGGGATTTTAAAAAGTGTCTAACTTTTATAACCAGTGTTTGATTGTTGACTACGGCATTCACACCGTCATCTCTTAATAAATGTGTAACTGTTGTTACTGATTATTGTATTTTCAGAAGTCAGAAATGCGTCTTCCTCCTCCATTATTTTTTTAATACACTGTTCTTAACAGCTCTACTGCAATTTATTTCCACCTCATTGTTGCTTTTGAATCACAAAAAAGAAAGAAAGAAAAGAATAAGAATCAAAAATAGTGGATTTTATTGAATTAGCTCTCCCTTTCTTTCTTTCTTTCTTTCTTTCTTTCTTTCTTTCTTTCTTTCTTTCTTTCTTTCTTTCTTCAGGAATGAATGAGCACTGGACCATTTACGTGTTGTTAAGACATTTTTTCAACATCTCCCTGATTAGTAGGAGCAGGTCACTGTGTTTGCATTGCTTATGAAAATGTGTTTTTCCCTGTGATTTTAAGGTCCATGTGTATTGCCTATTGCATAATGTATCAATGAGAAATAAGATGCCACTGTAATGTTAAGTGAGATGAACCTTGGCTTAAATGTCAAATAAATGTCTTCAGTATGAATACTTATGTTAAAATGCCACATTTAAAAAAAATGTAAATGGAAAGAAACAAATGTGAAAATGATGCAACTGTCAATGTCATACAATTTATAATGTCTTAAAGTGAAGCTGCTATGGCACCATGCACTGACTCCCATTTGTGGAAGCTTTTTATGTTGATGTGATTTTTTCAAGTCAGCATAGTAAAGTAATCACAGTTTAGAGACGCATGCAGAAACAAGTCAAACACAATGAAATCACACCAAGTCACATCCGAATAACTAAGAAAACCAGTAACTTTACTGAAATCTCTGCAAAATACAAATAGCCTTTCCCTCTAGCAGAGGAGACTTTTATTTCATCCCCATACGTTTTCACTACATACAGCTGAATGAAGTCCCTTGAGTAACAGAGATGCAGATTTAATTTAATACCATCTTAGTCTCAAGTGGCGACAAAGGCCAGCTTATGCCGCTGAAAGCCGCTCTTGCGTTCCAAAAACATTAGTTCCAAACCTCCCCCACTTTCAGGTTTATACAAGCTACATGTGATACTACAGACTGACTTTTTAAGCATTGTACTCTTTTTAAAAAGATCCTTTTCAGCCTTTGAATACAACTTAAATAAACCACAAACACGGTGGAGCAACAAAGTATCCCATGTGAATGTAGGGATCTTAAGCACTGGTATTACATGGTTATTACACATGGCTGTACAGGTGTATGGTCTCCCCTTTTCACTGCAAGTGACTTATCAAAACATCAGCTGAGGTACTGCTTGGGTCAATTTTGTGGTACCAACACTTAGTCTATTATAATAATGTCATAGAACAACTGATCAACAGGTGATGCAAAAGAATGGCTTCAAATCTAACAAACACATGAAGAAAAAAACAAAGATCTAAAGACAAGTTTTCTCCATGACTTTAGTTAAAATTATTGTCAAACCTACAGAACTCAAATGAATCATTAGGACATGTTGGCATGTTGGGCAAATGAGTAACAAAACAGGTACATGTATTGACTATGAAGCTTGATATCTAAAGCTACATTTGACTGACTGAAATTGAAATGTGAAACCAATTGTACATTTGAGCAAATTCTTTTATTGTCTTATTTCAACGCTTGCAAAAACCATAAATGAATGTGAAAATAAAAGTTGAGTTTACAACACAGAAATGCCACTGGCTTTGGTTTCTCCACACTTATGCTGCCTGAAACATCATTTTTATTTTTTTTCTCAACCTTTTTGTATTGAATTAAAAAAAAGAAAATAACACCATTATAGAGGCTCTGCCCCTGTTTGACTACACAGACTGTATACAGTAACAACATAGTGAACCTTCATGAAATATGCACATAGAACACTTAAGTGACAGCAGATACGGGAGTGGGAGGCAGAGAGATATGTGGCTAGTTTCATTGTTTATAAAAGAGAAAATCAAAACAACAATTTATTTAAAATAAACAATTGTGCTTCTTTCAGACCAGCATGATCAATTTGTCCTTGGGAATCTGACGCTGAACTGTCAGGGACATGGTGGCAAATGATGTGGAACCCTGTTTTGAAGAGTGGAACATGAGGAGTCACAAGACGGCACAGAATTAAATTAGGTTTGCAAATGATTGGGGATAATTATTAACAAAAGAAATAAAACAAATGATATTCCATAAATATGATTCAAAAGAAAAATGAATGGCTAGCTTGTATAGCTTGTGCAACGTCTTGAACACAAGCTAACATTGCGGTGAAGATTTGAGATGGAGCAGAACACTGATTCCAAAACATATTTTATGAGTTTATATTACTATATTAGATCATTAAAATTAAGAATAAAATATCTGATGCATTAAAATGCACCTAGACATGGATTGAGGGTAAATCATTTCACTCGTCAGTATGACAATCATGTACATCATGTGTCAACATTTATTTCTGTGTCATCCCCAGTTCCAGTCTCATGACATTTTCCACTAACAGGTTGTTTTTCAGCATTCTGGCCTGTCTTTTCTCCATGACACAAACCCTGGCAATGCTTTCCAGCTGGTTTTTAAGGTTAGACTAAATACACCCCTGAACAGCAATATTCAGGGCTCAAATTAAACAAACCAGACAACATGTGCAACTGCACATAGAAACTCCACTAAGAAACCAACAAAAATCATTAGTATATATATTTATATATTAGAAAGCTATACACAAGCATGTTAATTTCACAGATTTTTTTTTAAAGATTCTTAATATTACCATTATTATATATAATTAGAAATACACGTTTAAAAACAGACCTCTACAAAGATAAAACAGTTCAGCAAAGCATTGGATCTCAGTTTTTCATGGCTTAGGGCTTCGAAGCCCTGTCATTTCCCATCTGGGCGAACTATCCATCTCTTATTAGCAAAGCTATCAAAAAACACATTCTGGCTTATAGAAACTACAAAAAGCCACAAAAATGCTTTGCATTGTATTCCTTTCATATGAAAATAGAAGCAAGTGTATCGTACAATTGTTTTTTATGTTTTCCTTTTTTGTTTATCAACATTGAATATTAATACTAGATCCAGAGTTTTCTTGATTACACTAACGTAGCTCTTAGATCAGAGGGTGGTCCTTGCTTAGCTCCATTCTTTAAGGGGAGCGCTAAAATCATCAAGGGTTCCACACATTTAGCATTGGGTCTGCCTGTTTACCTGTACAATCCTTCAAATGTTGCATAATAGCTTTTCATTTAGTGAGTAAATAAATCTTGTAATGTCTGGCAACTTTTGACCCCTGCCCTTCCCCCCTTAACCTTCTATTTACATAAATACGTTGAACCTGCAACATGACATCATCTAATGTTAACACACATTTTTGCAAGGGAGAACTGCAGAGAAGGTATATAGCAATGAAACTGACACTGTACACATGTATTGTTTGTCCAACTCAAGTGCTAAGGTGTTTTCCACTGGACACACTCACTCTCATGTTAATGTTTTTTTTTTCTTTTTTTGTCTCTAGTCACTGATATATCGCTGAGGCAAAGTGTGAGTACGTTTTATGAAACAGAGTACCTGACTATTTTTTTTGTTTATTTGTTGATATGCATATATGTACACATACACACACGTGTAAAGATATATGCATACATGATTCTTTTTATCCACACACAATACAATTTATGCATAGTTCCCCAACAAAAATACCCCTAGATCCCATCCCAACTGACACCCACCCTCCCAAACCCCCCATTACAACACCCCACTGGTTTATATAATGTCAATATGTATAGCACACACACACTCAGCAAAAAGAAAAAGGAAAAAAAAAAAACGAAAAGAAAATACAAACATATTTTTGAAAAGGGCTGTCCCTTTTCTTTCCTTCAGCGTTAAAGAGATAAAAGGAGAGAGGCCATGGGGTTGGGTGGTGAGTGACTCGTGATATCGAGTGAGAGGAGGAAGAGGAGGGAACGCTGCGTTGTCGGGACTCGGGGCAACTCGGGGCACTGCCGGGGAGTGGACAGAGCTATCATGTCGCCCATCCTTCTGACAGGCGCACCCGTTTGATGGAGGGGCTCTCGCGCTCGTCCAGGGCGGGCCGGGCCAGTCCCAGAGGTGAGTGGAACTCATTCCTGTGCTCATCACGGTCGCTGCCCTCATGGGAGCTGCTACAACTGCTCAGGCTATCAACAGGGGAGCGTCCCGAGTCCTGGCGGGACGAGGGGTTCTGGGGAGGTGGTATTCCGCCACCGTAGCCCCCTGGTGTGCTGCTGGTGCGATCTCTAGGAGGAGAAACAGGTTCGGACTTGATGTGCAGGCTTTGAGCAGAGGGCAGGGAGAGATTTGAACCCTGACATAAGTGAGAGCTAGAGCAATTTCTGTAGGAAGGAAAGGAAACGCAAGGGGTTACAGAGTTACAGAGCAAGAGACAAAGTGATTCTGAAGTCAGTGTGTCACACGCAAACATGCATGAAAGCACGTATTTACACACACACAAACACACGCACACACACATACACACACAAACAGTCATATTCATGAAAACAGGGAGGGAGGTGTCACATTTGTGTTGCTTTGCAAGTCAAGATTGAAAACAGTGATAATTTACAGTGATAATTTACTTGTTACATTATGCATTTAACAACACCCCAAATTAAGCTGTGTACTCACCCTAGCTGGCCAAGGGCTGAATGCTGCATGTTCTGAAGATGTTGCTGTTGCCACCCGCTCATTGAGCCGAGGTGAAGGGAGCTGCCGCTGTTGAAGCCAGACAGGGAGGACAAGTCTGCACTGTTCAGGGAATACTCTGTGTACAAACACACAGGGGAAGGAGGAGAAGAATGTAGATTAAAGGTTGTTCAAAGAAGTTCAAACAAAGTTGCAAAGAGAATGCAGCTTGGATGAATGCAGCTGTGATGTTACATGAATGTGTTCCATGTTTGTTGGTGTGACAATAGTACCCTCTGCTGTTAGACTGTTGCATAACACTTAAATCGGAAAAGAGGCTTCAAAAGCAACATGAAATGAGTCAAATTATCATTTTGACAGACACACAACATCTCAAATAAAACTTTATTTTTTAGGTTATTTAGCTACAGTACAGGTTACCTGAAAACATGTTGCATTATCTAAAACATATACAAAGTGATTACAGAGAATGAGCCTTAATGGACAAATGATAATTTAATGTATAAAGATCACACAGTGCACACACTGTGGTACATACCGGTACCATAAGAAGTAGAGATGGCAGATGGGTAACCACCCATGCCTTGTCCTGGTAGAGTGGGAGTTGCTACTGATACCACTGGGGTGGCCAAGGACTGAGCAGACTGAGAGTTGTTTATTCTCTGGTTCTGTGACAGAGGAAGGGAATACACAGAGAGCAAGACAGAACATGAAATCAACTCCCAGACAAAACAAACAAAAAACTGCAATAGACCAAGAAAGTTTTTTTTTTTAATTTTCTTTCATTTCTTTCTTTCACTGAACAGATGCTGAGAGAATGAATGTGGTGCCAACTTCTGGGGAAATTAATCACTTGACATGCGGCACGGCTGAACCCTGCCAACCCTATCATTTACCACCCTTTCCGAGGGCCCACTGTCGCTATAGTAACATTCGTCTCCATGACAACGCAGGGTAGCCACGGCAAGGGAGAGGCACTTTACTGTAGCAGAGGGGAGGGTTTGGTAGAAAATAATGGAGATTTGATACTAAATGAAAATGTTCTCTTTTGTTTCCCTTCATGTCTACATTCTGAGGGCAGCACAAGACTCTATAAGCAGGTGAAAAGATGAATTGAAGGAAGGGAGGAGTAAGATATACAATGGTTGAAGCAGAAAAGAGGCCAGGCTGCTTTTACTCTGACACACCACTGGATGGCAATGTGTGCCCTTACAAAATGTATGTGAGGCGTCCTGAGTCTTCAGCAGAGTCAGCAACAATAAAGGTGAAAGTTACTCTGGAGTCCGCGCTGCTTTTCTCAAAAATGCGGTATCTAAACGTAATAATCTTAGTAGCAAGAATTTAACGCAAATTAAAAGGTTAGACTCAGGTGACTGCAACGCTCTTTCTCATACAAGGCACATTACGCTCTCGAGAAATATATTAATCTGTTTCTGATTAGAAAATCTATCTAGGTCTATTTAGAGATGTTTTGATCTCTAAATTTGAGTGGCAGTCTGACTTACCAATAGCAGATCGACATCCTCAGACTGACGGCAATAAAAGGGGAGGGTAATAAATTCAAATTAGTGAGTGAGAGTGAGAATATAGAAGTAGTGGCTAAATGTGGATCAAGGGATGGAGCTGCTGTTGGATTGAGCCAACCAAAACAGAGCTAATGTGAAACGAAGATGCTAGTTACTATTGTAACTATACTAACTTAACACACCTCATCAGAAAGACAAGAGAAAGAAATATCAGGGCCGAGATAGGCACACAGAGGCAGCAGAGGAAATACATCTGACAGTATATCAGACTCGGGACGAAAGAAATTTAAAGAAGGGTGTTGGTTTAAGAAGCTGCCAAACTGCATGAGAAAAAAATAAAAATGTCATGTACCTAAAATCAAGCTTATCACAAATATAACCTCATCAACCCAAGTCTGATATAAAGAGATGAAAGCAGCGGAGACAACATGAAAGGAAATAAACAATAGCAAACAAACCCGAGAGACCCCCCATTGATAGGAAGACATAGGCTACAGTAAGGAAAGGGGGTGAGGAAAGGAGGAATGATGACATGAGAAAAGGTATAGAAATATGACTCACAATGGAGGGCATGTTGTTCTTGGCGCCAGGGGGGATGAGCACACGTAGGTCGGGTTTGCGGTTGTTCATGCCTAAGTTCATGGGTGGGGGAGACTTAGCCTGCATGTTCTTGTTCATGCCACCGGGAGAGACCAGCAGACCCGGTGAGTTGCGGTGGTTGCCATATCCATTTCCTGAGAGAGCAAAGAAAGGTTGGGGAGAAAGAGGAAGAGAAACATTAAACATACAGATGTTCTTGGATGGTATTTGAACTAAAGAGCTACTTCTAAACCTGTTTCAAAAGTTTAATGAATCTTTAAAATCCTGCTGTCCTTAACAGTGTAGCCTAATGAAGAACTACACAAATCCATTTTCGGCCTGTGTTCCTTTTCAGTGTTCCTGTCTCATCTCCACTTCCTGTGGTATAAATTATATTTGCACACTATTCTGAAGAGACTTGTAAATGGTGTTTTTAGAAAGTGGTACACACTAATAGAGCAGATAGTCAAACAGAGTACTGTTTTTGTCTTGATGATCACTACTGTTTGCTTGGTGGTGATTCGCTTGAGAGGACCTCACCCTCCACCTCAGTTGCTGTCATTTAAGGCTACATGTGCCATGCAGCAGCCAGTGAATCGTGTAAAAACATCTAATAACGGGTAGCAAGACCACAGAGGGATGGGACCCATCATTTGGCCATCAGAGCTAAACACAAGTGGTTCTTCCAGACAAAGACCCTGCCTTGGGGTTGCCACCAGATCTGCATTCCACTAAGTATGCCGGGCCAAGTGCAGCACCCATTTCCTCCTCAAAAAACGGTGGGGCGAAATCCCAGCTACATCATTAAAAAAACTGAGAGTGGAGCATTCTTGCAAGCAACATAGTCTTTGTTTCTAACCCAATCCCGCAGGCTGTTTTTCCCCTTACTTCTCCTTCCTTCTTCCAAGGGGTAGAACACAGGGCACTGTGTGGACGTTCCCACTTGAAAGACGGGCAGGAATTATACGTTAGACATAAATGAATTTCCTAATCATATACTCCAGGGGAAAATGAGTCGCAGATGTCTTCCTGGGCAATTTCCCTTGCTGATCTTTGTTTAATTTGAGAGCGAGGTTT
Source organism: Lepomis gibbosus (assembly GCA_029875015.1). NCBI lineage: Eukaryota > Metazoa > Chordata > Actinopteri > Centrarchiformes > Centrarchidae > Lepomis > Lepomis gibbosus. The sequence goes on from JAPMOB010249790.1 coordinate 13,814, forward strand.
TTGTTGTTTGGAAATGAAAAGTCTCAAAAGCTCAATTTGAACAATCTGAAGAGTAAACGACCGCTAGCGGTGAGAGAAAATGAGGCCGTCTGACAGAAAACGAGAAAAACAGTGTGGTGACTGCTAGTGTGTGTATGTGTTTGTGCCTCTGCTGGCATGTGTGATGTGTAAGCTTGTATAAGTTGATGTTAACAACATTTACTTTGTGTGTTATTTTATGTTTTGCTGCATACAATTTTTCACCTGCATGATTCTATATAAGCACCATTTTTCTGTCACACTGAGTATACATAAGCGCAGTCTGACAATGAGACATGCTGTATGACTGCTTATGCACGAGCCATGCATATGGATGCACATGTGTGTTTTGTATTGGACCCTCTTAGTTCCAGTGTCAATCTCACATTAGTAAAGAGGCAGCTGCCTCTTCAGTTTTCCCGCTCTCTCATTCTCATAGCTGGCCCTTTGTGAGATTGAGTGGGTGCATGTGGAGATAGATGAATGAGACCTCACACACACAAAACAGACACGCACACCACACAGATACACGCACTTTAATAAATAACACAGCAGGAAGTACATCACTGTTTCTGTACAGATGAATAAAAAGAGACCGAGCCATAGAGAGACATTAATACACACTTTGCTCAAGATGACATGGACTTCATCTTGGTGACAGCTAATCAGACATCTGTGTATTGCCACCCTGTGGAGATGGCTGCAGTCCAGTCAATTATCTGCTAGATGACTATGATCATGAAAGGCATAGGCCAGTCCTTAAGCACTTCAAAAGTAAAATCATTACGTAATTAAGCTAATGAAGCAAGCACTGTGACTCAAATCTTCCTATTCTGTTGCTTGATCACTCTGATTGTAGGAGGGACACATTGGCTTGGCTAATGAATGTGCCGAGGACACGATAGTTTATTTCCACTACCCTCTTCTAAGGCTACTTTGCACGGTCAAGCTGCGGCACTGCCTGGAATCAACTGTTTAGAGGAAGTGACAAAATTAAACACAGCCCAGCCAGGAGTCTGTTTTGCTGCTGCATCAAAATCACACATAGAGAACAACATCTGATCTCAGATTCAGATAAGGTCTTTGCTATTTCTGCTGTGCAGGGGGGGCGATGGGTTCAAAGCTGAAGGACTGCAATCTCTCTCTATAGGTGCCATGGTAACAACTTAGTGCACTTCGAGATGTGTTTTACAGGGCCCTCCCTAGGGTGCTCATTCTCTCTCTCTCTCTCTCTTTCTCTCTCTCTCTCTCTCACACACACACACACACACACATACACACACACACACACAAAAGAGAGGTGTGGTTAAACTCATGTACATTTTACTGTTACTGAACAAATTTCTGATGTCCTGTTGTGGTCTAACAGGCACGCTCCATTCTATTCCCCATACACACACAGTCTTCCGTTGCGGTTTGGCCAAATGTGTATTCAACCCTGAATTCTCCAACTGAACTAAGGTGTCACACTCACGCTTACAACTTGTACAGTTGGTTTGAGGTGCTGCCAAGATTGGGACACACATTATTTGATCTACTGAAACTTGTTGTCAGTATAAATGCTTTTTAGCTTGTCTTTCTGTGTGGTTTTGCCCAGAGATGTCTTAAGGATGTACCTTTTGTGTAATTCATTTGAGGGAGTAATTGGTGTGTGTGATCAAGGTGAGAGGTGACAAGAGTTTCTCGTTAATCCGTTGGTGAGCAGAGTGTTGATCGGAGCGAAATCTACGTAATTGCACGAACTGAGGTTTTTACAAGCTGGGGCCTTGGTCTGGAGCTCCCTTCATCAGCTCTCTTTCTCTCTTTCACTCAAGTTTCTGTCCTCACCTTGCGCTCTCGCCTAGCCAGCAAAGGAGTTGACAGATTGAACGCATACTGTATATAAATGAGCGAACATACACATGCACGTTCACACTTCCCACAGTATTTCCATAGAAGAGATTAGATGACTCAGCCTTTCAGTAACATGCCCTATTTGCACCGGACTAGAATTACCTGGGGACCTTGTGTGATCTAGACTTTACCCCCATGTCTGTGTTTCATGTGGCGTATTTGCACAGGATAAACAAAAAGTTTCAATTAAATTTACAGGATGATCTCCAGATGTGAGTGAGTGAGTGCATCTTCATGCTTATGCTGCAATAAAAAGGAGCGTTTGCATTTTCTTTTGGGAAGTCAAGTATTCAACATGCTTGAAGTTCAAGTAGTTTAAGTCGTGAAGACAATGTTGCTAGGCAACTAATAACAAAAATGGACTTGTTCCCTTTTAAAAACGGTGAATGATTGTGTGCTTATTGTAACTTCATAATTATTATAAATATGAAATACAAAAAAAGTTACTTGAATGACATTTTTTAAAATGTCAGTTTGTGTCACAATTAATAGTCAGAGTGATTAGAACATGTCCATTTTCAAAGTCATGAATACTACATCAGCAGGTTGTTGGACCATTCTCACAAGCATAGAAAACATGAACCCATAGCACAACATAGGCTATAACTACATAAATCCACTGAATTTGCACTTACAATGCTCTAAATCTATCTTTTGTAAAATAAAAAATATGTACAAGACTGAAACAATTTACTGAGATGACAATTTAAACTAAATCCAAATGATCAGAAGACCTGTGCTTGGTGAAATATGGTAGGTAATCACCGGTGGCTTTATAACTTTACAGATTAAGGACATGGCAGATTCTTGCGGGATTAAGAAACAAACAACTTCTGCAGTCCTTCAAAACTACAGTAGGCTCCAGGTATGCTAATTCCATCTGAGGTGGGCTTTAAAACCTGTCATTTTCTTTCTTTACACACAGATGGAACCATGACATCTGAGGCACAAAGGAGGTGTTGTGTTTATGTGCATGTATGATCCACACACACACACACACACACACACACACACACACACACAGACTAATCTTATGTCTTTTAGTATACACCACTTAAGACACTGATACACTGGCCAGACAGCTACTTGTACAATAATTTTAAAACTTACCGTGAAGCTTAGAGGAACATTAAAACAATTTTTGTGGTGCCACAGTGGCTGGGCCACCTCACACTGAGTCACTTTGAGGAACATCATTAAAATGGCTGACCAAGTTCACAGAACACTTCCATCTGTGTTCCCTGACTGTTTCTTCTTTGCACACATGCTTCCACCATCAGTGGATATTCATCACTGGGGTTTCCCCCCCACACGGTCTTTCTCTCTCCCCCTAGATGAGATTTAAGAGAGCCCTGAATGGAATCTTTTAGCTCCCACATGACTCTCTCTCCCCGTCGTGTTTTTCGCTGCTGCTGAGCGACACACAGCTCTCACAGAGCGCCTCTGTTCCTTCGGCACAGTGACACAAAGCCTACATTTGAAGCATGCTCTGGAGCACGCCGTCGACGGAACACACGCCACAACAAATGGTCCTGTTGTGTGTGGGATGAGTGACCAGACAGAGAAACCAGGCATTGACCCCTTTCGATGGAGCCCTAGGGGCCAGACAAGGCTGCCCAGCTGTGCCCCACTGACCCCCCCCAACTCTTCATTTTTACACTCTGCACTGTACGTCAAGGCTGTAAAATTTAACCCTTTAAAAGGGAGTCTCTTTGCTATAAACTTGGCCCTGACATGTCCTCAGGGCAAACCCATTGACACACAGAAGCCAGCACATAAGATTCCTTACACATGTTCCTCAAACATGAGTTAATCCACTCTCTATGGGATAATTATGGCCATTCCAAACATTGAATTAATTTGTTGCAGATATATGATAGCAGTTACTGTGTAGCAAGTTTGTGTGACAAAACTGGGTTGATCCAAATATATGGATGTTGTCATTTTGAATTTACATCCAAGTCCAAGAGGTAGTAAAAATAAAGAAACGGCAGAGAAACATAGAACATTTAACTATACATTTAAAAGTCTAGCATCTTTTCTGACTGCCTGTCAGTCAATCTCCTGCTGCTGAACCCAGGCATTATGTCTCACAGCCCTAGCATTGGGCAAACATTCCCAGGTGAAACTCCACAACCACTAACATCAACACATCATGGACAAAATCTCCACTTAGGTTTGGGCTACTATTAGTCATGCATTTTATGGCCCAGAGTGGGTGAGTGGGTGCTGTGTGTGTGTGTGTGTGTGTGTGTGTGTGTGTGTGATTTAGCAGACAACTGTGTGTGAGAAGAGGAGGCCATTCTTACCAGCACTGGTGCCTGCGCCAGTGGTGAGGTCAGCACCCATGAGGCCACCTGAAAGATGAAAGAGAGAGGAGAGCAAAAGAGAGAAAGCCATTAGAGGATAGACACCCACATAACATCCACTATGCTTCCTGTCTCTTACCTTGCTGGCCTTTCAGAAGCTACCTCAATTTAATCACAATCCACTGTGTGTGTGTGTTTGTGTGTCTATGCATTTTATGTGTACTGGTTCCAGAAGTATTACTGCTTCCCACTCAAACCTTAACACTCTGAACAACTGGACACTGCAAGTGGATACATTAAGCTGCTGTCCAAGAAAAATGACACATTATTATTTTTAAGCCATGTGAGGTGGAAGAGTGGGAGGGTCTAGAGCGTGTGCGGTTTGGTGTGGATGCTGTGAGCGCCAAAACTCATATTTAGTTTGTGCTGGCGCTCCTAGCATCCAGTTGTAATGACAGGGTGAGGGTGTGGGCAGCAGCCTGCAGACCAAAGGGACAGAAAAAGGACTTTGGACAACAATAACAAACCAACAGGCCTGATTTGCTTATGTCACCAGCAACTCAATGCCTATACATAAGTCCAGACATCCCATGTGTAGAACCTCACACTAAATCATCGAGACTGTAGGCTGGAAAATAATATTAAATAATCAACTTGCTTTGAACAAAATACTGAGCTGGCAATATGTGACTATATACCGGTGGGGGAAGACTTTAGATTTATTCACTGCTTTTGGAATATTGCGGGTAGCTGTCATACAATAAATCATGCATTTCATTTGTGTGTATATTAGCATGACAGACAGGTACTTACACAGCTGAGAATATAGATAAATGGGACAACAGTGTGTACATGGGTTCATGAGTGCATGTGAGGCGCATCCTGTGTTACCTGCACTGGGGGGTCTGTGAGTAACTCCGGGAGACATGCTGTTTCTCTGTAGGCCATGGTGTGCCAGTGGCAACAGGTTGTGGTTGCCTAGGGAACCACCGGGATGGCTGTAAATGAGATTGTTCTGGTTGCTAACAGGAATGGACACGGGCATGTCATAGTTTGATGGGGGCACGGCCTGCTGAGAAAAAGAGGGGAAAAGAGAGACACAGACACAAATTTGATTAGATTAAGGATACCGACAATTACAGTGACTGAGCTAACGAAAACAAAGCCTCCGAGTAAAGGTATGGACACAGACAGAGAGAAAGAGACAATTCAAGTTCAAAAGGACACATGGACAACTATCAATAGACTGCCATGCATAGATGAATGGTACAGAGTTCTACTTCTTACAGTAAAGATTAAAAAAGGCATTATGGATGGTAAAAGGCACTGCACAAAAAATGAAAGGGTAAGGGCTTAGAAAAAATCTCTGAAAGTTATTCGGATTGCCCACAAGATGATATGGGCTGACATTACTTTGTTATTCCAGTTTGATTTAGCATAGGTAGGCTACTTTGGTGGCTGCCAATATCTTTCTGTAAATAATTCAGGTTTCACCCCTTACATTTTGTGACATTAGTAATTGTGAAGGCAAAAGGTTGACCTGAGGAGATGCTTATGCTGTAGTGACAGTACTTATATTCCCTGATTCCGGGTTTATTACGTTAAAGAAATTAGAAGGCATTAGTTTACTGGGAGGCCAATGGCATCCCAGTATTCTAAAAGAGCTTAATATAATTCAGTCCGTCTTCACCTCAAAAGCGTTTCTAGTAAAAGCAGTTTCAAGACTAGATAACTAAATGCAATTAGGCATAATAATTTTTTTCTGTCACATGGAGCTAATGCAAAGACTTTAGAGGTGGTAGACTCAGATCAGTCAGCGGTCTCATCAGGAACATGAGCAGAGGTAGCCTGCTGGCCCCAGGTGTCTAGTTTGTCATGTTTATTGTGTCACTTGGCAGAAAAGCTTAACCTTGGGAGTGCCCTGTAAGTGGTTGATCCAGCCTGTTAACTTTAGGAAGTAGAAAATAGGGCCCTAAATTACTGCCATGTGTCTCAGAGCCATGGAGCAAGAGCATCAGGGGGATCATCAGCCTGACTTGCATGGATGTTGAAATGTACCTTGCACTGCTTAGTCTTCTTCAATTTTCTCCTTTTTGCTAATTTTCTTTTTGTAGTCCAAATATTATTTCAAAGTAAAAAGATGGTTACTTCAACCATATTTCATTGTGGGCCTCTGCACGTTTCGCTTTTACTGCAACTTTACACAGGAGTGGGTTAGCCAAAAGCTATGCATGCTATGTCTCTGGTTCTGTTTTTTTAAGACTTTCTTTCTTTCTAATTTCTTCCATCTCAGATTCCTTGTTGGAGCTTTTATACCTCATGACTTGTCTGTATAGTGTTTTGTAAGAGCGAAGGGGTTGTTCTCTGTGTGCACATTTGTGCGTACACACACCCCATCACTGGGTGTAAGGGCCCCGTCTGTAAGCTGTCCTTTAAGCAGTGCCATCCTTCCTGTTTTCACTCATCTTCCTCCTCCACCTCTCCCCACAGTCCCCTCAACAGTCTCCTGCAATCCAGAGGCCTAGTGCTTGGCAGCCACCCTGACCACACACTGAACTGCCACTTGTTGTGTGCAGAGCCCCCCCACAACACCACCACCCCTGCTGTTCCACCCCCATCCCCACCCAGCTCCGATCCCAAACCCACTCCACCCCGCCACGCCACCCCAGCTCACCAACCCCTGCCTTGCTTCTAACCACATCTCCCCAGTCTCCGCTCAGCTTAGACACTACTGTTCTCCTCTGAATTATCTACCATGGAATTATCTCTTTCTCTATAAGGCTAGATTGCTAACCATTCCAATATGTTGCTTTGTAAATGACAGGCAGGCTCAGTTTACATAGAGAGCAGCCTTTATTTTGTGTTTTCTGGCAGCTGGTAATTGATTAAATTCTTCTTTAAAATTAACATTATATGATATAAATCAAGCTGCTGACCTGTCTTGACCTATCTATGTCCATTAGCAAACATGCTGTTATAAAGATGCTGGCTACTGAAGACTTTGCCTTCAAATATTTCAGCTAGCAGAAGACATAATTGAGTTTTTTGAGCTATGGAGATATGCTCAAGCATTTTTAAATGTCTGCTGCTGTTTCAATGCCTGAGTGTCTGTCCTTGTTGTCACGGGTGACTGAGCGGTCTGTTTTTGTGCAGGAAAAGGAAAAGCACATGCAGACCACACCTCCCCTGAGAGCCAGGCAAGGCATTATGGGTAACGGGTTCAAGGAGGGAACCCACTATGGTTAAAATTTGTCGTGAGAGAAAGTCTGCAATTACTATAACGAAAATGCCTGCTAGTTATGGTTGCAAATTAGAGGACCGTTCCTCAGCTGTAAGCAAGCAAAATCAAAGAACTGTCCTTATTTTTTCATTGTAAGTACACAATATAATCTCACTCTACTCTTACTCTCACTCTCACTTTGTGTATTTAGTTTAGTCACATACAATGGTGGTTAGCTGGGTTAGCACAACAGTTACTGGCTAGTCAGCATTTTGTTAGCCTTCTGAGGGTGCGGCGTAGCGTCAACCCAGTACTTACAGATATCTTATGAGTTTTAATCATGTGATCAAACTCCTCGTTAATCTGTTTGTATTTCTCCTCAGTGCGTGGGGTGAGGGTGAGAGTAGACTCGAGCTCCGGGCTCTCGCCGCCTTTGTTCTCCTTCTTGCTCAATGCCTGCCAGGTCCCACAACCACAGAGACGGACGGACGAAACACAGATGAAGGGATGGAGAGATGGGTGGTAGGAACAGATGATGAAAACGAGGGGGCAAGGTGGAAGTGACAGAAAGCATAGGGGGGAAAAGAAAGAGAGGAAAGAAAGGTGAGAGGAAGGCTCTAGGTTCAACAAGAAGTACTTACACAAAGTCTCTGTCTGCTGATCATCAGATCAATATCCTCGTTTATTTTCCTGTACTTGTCCTCGGACTCGGGGCTGTGGCCGACCGAGTCGTCTGCGTCGGGGTCTGGGCTGTCACAGCCGTTTAGGCCCTTCTTTCTCAATGTCTGCAAACAGAGCAGTTGCACAAAATTGTTGAAGGGCTTTGGGGTAGGGATGGGGGTATGGTGATGAACTGTGAGGAGGCCCCTTTTAGAATTGATCCTGATAACAAAGGAAGTTTGGAAAACCATTTAGCGGTTTCCTTAACAGAGGTATATCTTAATTTATGTCAAATTAATAGACTTGTGTTTCAATGAGAAATGCTCTACAAAAAATCTTTAACCTTTTCAGTGGATCATTTTGGCAGGCTCCATTCTAACCTCCATCAACATGGGGTAACACAAGGATACACCGGCTGCTTCGTGAACAAGTAAACATGCAGCTAAACATTCAAGATGGCACAAACGTTTTAATTGCATCCAATAACAAGACATAAGAAATGATTAAACTCTTGACCGAATGACAAATCACGGGACCTTGAAACCTCATAATTACACAGGAAAGGGAAAAGTCATAAAAGTAAAACACATTTTACAACCATAATCATCAGTGGGACATGAAATAGAATTAAAATACAGCTGAGGTGCTTGAGTTCATGACTGTGGTATATGTGCTATTAAATGTGGCAGTTTCTGTTTTGGCCACCTGATGGCCACCTGCCCCCATTAGAGTGGCCAAAAAACTGCAGGCAGGCGGAAAAGCACACTTTCCAATGCTCACCACTCCCTCTGAGTGGAAGAGAGACACAGACAAAGAGAGCATAAGAGCGAGAGAGAGAGAACTGCCTCTGTCCTTTTATAGATATTGTTGACAACCATAACAACAGGGATAAGTTTCAGAGCACATTACTGTGTGTGATAGCACGCAGGTATGTTTGCTTGAGCAAGTAGGCATGTACCGATAGGTGCTGTGTTCATTTGCCACGTAAAGTGAGAGACAAAGACAGAGCGGAAGAGAAGAAAAGTACAGTAGCTGACAGTTAGAGATCTCATCAAAGACACCCCACCTCCTCACCACCCCCCTTTCACTCTCTCCCCTCCTTCCCTCTCTCCTTCTGGCTTTAATAAAGGGAGATTAGTCTAGAGGAGGAATATCACGGGCCTGCTCCTGTCTGTGCAGTCGTCGCTTCACACTGCGCTCTCCTACTTTCATCTGAAGCTCCATATCAGACAGACGTAATTAAATTTACTTTAGCACACCCTGTATTTGATGCTGATCAAGTGTGTGCGTCTCTATCTTTCTCTATATATGTTGTACTGTGTGTATGTGTCTACTGGTGTGAGTGTGAGTGTGTGTGTGTTTTTGTGTGGGAGGGGGAAGAGGGGAATGAGTCTGTGTTTGTGTGTGCATGTGTGGGTGTGTGAGAGTGGGTGTTAGCGTCAAGAAAAAAGAAAGGGAGACTGAGCAGGAGAAAGGAGGAAGATAGATGCTAAGATAAGTTAATCTCAGTGAACTTCTTCCTCTCATTTGTTTGTCTCCGTCAGTACTCACTCACGGAAGAGATACAAGTGCTAGCTACTCCATCACAACCAGTAGCAGAAGTGACAGGGAGCGATCTGCCTGCTTAGAAAACAAATAACAATCCAGTCATCTCTCATGTCAGCACAACAAAGGGCTGTTTTGAGTGTGGTTTTAGTGAACTTAGAGGGCTTCTTTTGTGTGTGCGATAACTGTTTGATTCCTGAGGCGTCTCGTGGCGAGGCAGCTACTGTAAGCGTGTCAACATTTGCTGGCTCTCCTCTTCTCTCTCTGAATCCTCACTTGGCCCCTAGAGTGGAAATCTGGAATTCTGAATTTGAAAGCTTCTCTCACATCTTTGACAGTCTTCAGGAAATCACACCAAACAAATCAACCAAGGCGATGCAGGAGATCTGACTTCTAACAGACCTACAGTGAATCAGGCACTCTTGCTCTAACTGAGGTGGATGAGTCAAAAGAACAAAGGGGTTGCAGAGGTTTAGCATGCTGTCTTTTTTGGCAAAGGCGTGAGATGTAAAACTTTTGCTATTTCTTTTGTGTAGTTTCATTCTGGTCTTAGCGATGCATCATATCGAACTGACAAGCGCTGAACTACTGGCCTTTTACCGCTCACATGAGAATTCACGCAAGGAAAAAAACAACTTTTCTTCCTACTTGCACAGAACTCCACCACCTACCATCACCAGCACAGAGTGCATGAGGGATTCACTTCCATTCTAGGAAGAATACCAGTGGGGTATTGCTGGGAGAGGAAAAACAGGGGCTGGGGTAAAGGTGACTTTAAAGGCAACTGAGTTGGTGATCTGGCAGGGTATTGGGCAATAGTTGTGTTGGGTGTTGATGGGGTGCAGGGAGCCAGGGCCTGAGTGTTATATGACTTTAAAGCATGTGGCCCAGACTAAGCTTGCCAGCAGGGCTCAGCACATTGAGGGTGCGGTACAAGGGCAGTATGCCACTCATCCCAGTTATGCCCACCTGTTTAAAGACATCACACCTGTTGCCAAAGACTGACACATAACCCAACAACCAATCAGATCTGTCGGAGTGCTCATATAGCCATAGAAGGGCCTCTCATTCTTGAGCTCTCCACCTCACCACCCTGCTGCCCTACTCTCGTCATCCTATATATTTCCCCCTTCTCTAATAGCCCATTGCTTTATATGTGCCCTGAATGTGTTATGTATTTTATGGCTCTGCTCCATCAGCTGCTGCTCCAAACAAGGCTTTGAGTTTTCAGTGACATCATCACTATATAAGACACATCAAAGACATATATTTCAAAATGACTGAGAATAATGATCATTGGAAGTAGAGCTGCTACCCTTATATTGAAAGAAGCAGGAGTATCGGTATGAAGAGCTGGCATGAAAATAGAGTCTTCGGGGAATATGCTAATAGGATGAGGATTAAACAAAAACACTTTGGTGCAGTTCACTTGTGCCAAGAATTTTATGCACAAAAGATTCACTCAAATTATCATTCTTATATTAAAATTATTCAATTTATCAAGTAACTAGGATATTCAGTTTTATAAAGAAATGCTCATTATTTTATTCTCACTAAATTACTGCTGGCATTAAAGGAAAACGTTTCATAGAGAATTATTTGAGTGTATACCTGTACTGTTGCAGCTATTTACAAAAGTGACATTTTTCAGCATTCATTTATTAATGATTTTTTTCTCTTTAGAAAGTCAAACAGTTTATTTTGAAATTGAATACTAAGAACTAACAAAGTTACCCTTACTCCCCCTACAGTTTAACACAACAGAAAAAAATGACAAAATGTGGACACTGTTATGGGAGAAAACAGTTCATAAGAGAGATAGATTGATGGAGAAATGGAGGAAGAGAGGAAAAAGCTACAAACTACTTCAATGTGAACTATCGCTGGGTATGCTACAGAGAGTGGGTACAGTATACTGTATGTGAGAGAGTTACAGAGAGGAAAGACTGCAAAAAAAGCTGTGTATGCTTGCTTGGCTCTGTGTCTTTCTCTGTGGCCCCTTTGGAGGCTTGCTCCTAATTAAACTCCTTCTTCATGATGCTCCCTCATGACTCGACTTGTCACAGGGCCTGTGTGAAGCAGGCACAGCATAGACACGGCGTCCTACATACTTAGACATCCGTCTCATCTGTACCCTTCAGCTCTGAACACTCAGATAGGATGGCCCAGACCAGGGTGGGCTAGAGGACTACAGTGAGAGAGGCTAAGTGAGGCAACCTAGGCTAGATTAAGACAATCAGAGGCTAAGTGATGGGAACTTGAGGGAACTGTTTCGCATTATCTATTGCTTGGTGTTAGTAGATCTACGAAAGATATGAGTTCTCTGATATTTGAATTGTAGGAACAAGTCCAGCCTTATACTCCTTTCATAGTTTGGGCTGTGGGTGATAACTGCACGTAGCTCTTAAAAAAAACAAACTGCGGAGGATATTTGGGTGTGAATTCTGGGTGGCCGCAGGGGGTCTGCTAGGGACAGCTGACGCCTGCCCAGAGCTCCTACCATACCAGAATCCGTCTGCTCGGCATTCTGCCACCCTGCTCACCCTCTCTATCCGTCTTTCTGCCCCCGTCTTTCTATCTCAGTCTGCTGCTCAGTCTGTCTCTGTCTCTCTACCTCTGTCCTCTTATTGTTTTTTTTTGCAGTACAACTAATTCTGAGCAAAAGCTTAGGCAAAACATTGTTGGCTTAATGGGTACATCTTTATATCTCGGGACTCGGGCTAGTTGATGGGTTGTGTTTGGAAAGAGCTCCATTGCTGACCATTCCCCTCTGCAGTTATCTTGGCAGTGGCTGAAGGGTACGACACATTCAATATTGTGTTTATGGCTATTGGCGACAGCCAGGCCAGTGAATGTTTCTCAATGTCTTCGACCCAATGGCTGACAGCATCAGCGCAAAAAACCCTCTACAAAAACAGCCAGTTTATAATAGACCTTTTATATCTTTGCCAACACTCTATGGTCTTCCAAATACACATACTATTGTAAGCAAAACCAAGACTTATGAAAGAAGATAGTATAGTACCAGGGCACAAAGAGTTTTTCCCAATAAATGTAGCAGTTTATGGTTTTGCATTATATTTCAGCAGTTGCTTGAAAACAAGTCACTGACAGACGAGCACAATATAAAAGCATTAATAACTGTGCCACTTATGGCTAATCATGTTTTCTGTGTTGTTAAAATATAATAAAATGGTAGTGAAATAAACAGCTTTTGCCTGGCAGGGTCTCAGCCTCTGTTTGTCACAATGTTAAAAACAATAGAGAACATATTGATTCACTCTGAATATTAGACATAGTCCTTGAAGACATGACAGTATGCAAATTGGACAGACCAACCAAGTCCAGTTGCTCTTGACTTTAACCTTCGTTGGATAACTATGACCTGGATGACTGAGAATCTTCATAGACAAATTGGACAGACATTTCAGAAATTCGTGTACGAATGTGTCTAGGTTGAGGGTGACCACAGGTGCACCAAAAGCATGCACTATAGTCTTGGCAATAAATCATAAAACTGAATCACAATGGAATTTAAAAGGATTCCCAAATAATCTTCAAGAAAAAGTGTAAAGCTGGAGGCTACAACAATTAAATAGTTTTTTTTGAATTCACACAATGTACACAGTTCTGACTGGAATCCAGAAGGGTTAACCTAAAATAGAGTACATTTTCTTCGAGTGTTCTTTACTCTAACTTACAAACCAAAGATTTAGATCATGATTGTTTTAGGGGAAAAGGGTGTCAAAAAGAGGACAAGTTCAGAAAACCACCGGTCAACAGGGAGCTTACTTGCTTTTAGAAACTGACAAACTCAATTTTGTAAGAGGAGATTGGTAAGAAGCAATGTGGCTCACTGTCAGTAAAGGGTGAGGCAATGGGGATAAGTGTTGTCCCTTTCCATCACAAACAACAAGATGGACTGGGCATGAAGTGGACCCACTTTAGATTAAGATCCCCCAACACCACTGCACAATAAGCACACTCAGGGTGGCCTTGCTGGCGGCAGGGATGGGGTAATAGTATGTTTGAGATGTGCTCTCATTCTCCTTACTTCTATTTCTTTTTCTGTCTGTCTGGCTCATTCTTACTTGCTCTCGTTTTTGTCTCCCCCCCTCACTCTCTCTGTCTCGCTCGCTCACTCTTTCTTTCTCTCTGCTTTTCAGAGTGGAGGGAACATCAGAGGGATCAGGCTGGCTTAGTTTATTGGAAGCAGATGGCAGACCAAAGGCAAGAAGGCCACAGTTTCATGAAGCGTGGTTTGAACATGCCAGGACCATGTCGAGGGGCATGCCCATGGATGATGGCTACATAGTGTGTGTGTGAGTGTGTGTATGTGTCTGAGTGAGCATTTGTGGGGAGATGGTTGATTTTGTAGGTTACCTATCTGAGGAATGGGACCCCCAACTCACAGTCCGTCCCTGCCTGTTTTTTGCAGTCCTCATCTGTGCATCCCTAAGCACTGGTTGAGACAGCGTCAATGACATTTCAATGATTTGGTGGCTTTGAAGCCCCTTACTCCTGGTGCCCTGCTGCACTATAATCAGGAATCAAAGGCTGGCATCTGGGATCTATCATCCCTGGGCAAAATGATCATGCGTTCAGTAATAACGCAGGGTAACTATGTAATTACTAGCTGTCTAGGGATTAATAGACTGACTTAACACTGAAAAAGGGAGTGAGAAGTAGAGCAAAAAATAAAGACTGTGTTAAGAGTAAGTGAGAGAGACAGAAAGCGAGACAGAAAGGGTACTGTGCGCAACAAGGTTCCACATTTCTCCAAACTGTGGAATTGCGATGGTGCATGTGCTAAAATCACCATTAATAAGAGCCCACTGTAGATGAGAGCCCACTCACAGACAGATAGCCTTAGCTAGCCAGTACACAGCACAATACCAGATGGTGCAGTGTTTCCCATATGGAATAGACAAACACTAAGCACATGTCAGAATCCAACACTGTTTGCTACAGCAGCATCCCGGCCCAGGGAACAAAGTGGTCATTCAGACTAGTCACTACACTGTATAATTACCCAGATAGACATTATGAGACACAATGCCAGCTCAGTGTAACTGGATAAAGAGGGCACTTATGTCTGCACCCTCAACCTACCCATCTTTCATCCTGTCTATACTCCAATTGCATAACACGTCTTTATTCAAATAAGAGAAATAAGAATGTGTCTATATGTGTTTCTGTTTAAACATAAAAATCAATTCGCCATAGCTAAATTGTGTGAGGGAAAACACTCTCATACTGCTTTATACACTGTAATGCTAAATGAGCAGTTTACAGTAGTTCCTGGCACTATGTAATTGCACTATGACATTATCAAGAAAGCCTTCAATTACATTCTTTAAGTTTTCATCAGATAATAACAGTGTAACAGCTTCAGCAAAATTACTCCAGTTCTCTGAGGGTGGCTATGGGTAAAACTTTAAGTCCCCCTTCAGCTACCCTCTATTCCTTCATTGTCCCTCAACCAATCGTCACTTATCATCTTTTGTCTCTCTGTCTCTTATCGCGTGGTGCCACAGCAGGAAAAGGGAGCCTGAGGGAGGCCTTGAGTAACAATGACCAGCCGGTTGACCTCTATACTGTGACCTTGAGTTTCCACACCCTGCCCAAAGCAGCAATCATTGCAGGGGAGGGGCTGAGGCCAGGGGGGGAGGCTCCAGGCAGGGCAGGGAATGCCATCTATAAAAATAGATCTTCATTATTCTGAATTTTCCACAAATAGTTTCAAAGAACAAGGCATCATTTCATCTTAATGGCTGGTGTGAATTGTTTTGGGCTGTGTAGTGGAAAAGACTTGCCTTTTGGCAGCGTGGCCTCAGAAGTGGCCTGCCTTTTTCACCGCTCCACACCACAGGGACCACATATTGGCACATTTCAAACAGTCTATTTTTAAAACCTCTTTTTGTTGTTGTGGTGTGAGTACCTCAGACTTCCGCTTCAGTATATTGACCTTAAAAAACACCTCTGACAGAGATCCAAGTGCTACTTAGTTTCTTGTCTGAGGTTCTGCTTTCCTAGGCAGCGGGCGTCGGATGTGGAATAAAATGCTCAGCCTTTAGGTCATATACATTATCTGTCATCTTGCTTTTAGCCCCTCTTAAAAAGTGGAAGAAGCATATAGTCTATAAAATAGAAACTCATTAAACTTGCTCTCTTTATGTATGTGGCTGGCGCCGCAGACAGATGTGTTCTAGTGTGCCAGCCTAAAACTTAGAGAAGACAGTGTTGAGTTGTGTGAGATGGCTAAATTGGTCGTGTGAGCGTGACACCTCAAAGGGTTTGTCACTTGTATCATAGGCAAACCTGCTAAAAAATATGCATTTAATTCTATTGACATAGATATTATAACTTTCCAAAAATGTACTTTCACTGTAATAAAAACGTTTTTGAAAACAACCAGATAGAAAGCCTCTGTTTGGTAAAGTTTGAGGGACAAAAAAGAAGTGAATTAAATAATAGACTTCTTTATACAACGGATCAAATGTTTACAGGCACCGCAGGGTCTCAGACCAATGGTCTTATGCATGTGGTCGCTGAGGGCAACTCTTCACGGTCGATTCTCAGAAAGAGAGAGAGAGACGGGGGCTGAATGAATACCCCGACACTTCGCTTACTCACTCCTTACTTACTCACTTTTCAAAAAACAACCCCCACCCACCCTTTTTCAAACACAAGGAGGGGAGAGTGAAGGAGAGAGAGGGAAAGAGAGACAGAGATTCCATGCCTATTCTTCTACCCTCTCCCAGCAAGGACCGCCAGCTAGGCAGCTATTTTTAGCTTCACCACACACTATTTTTAGACCACTACCAGTTTCTGAGGCATTTATTAGAAAAAGTGTACATCAAATAAAAGAGAATGATGGGAGTGGTTGTATTGGGGGTGGTGCTTTATTTTGACCATCTAACAAAATTGTTTTAATGTAGTGGGTCAGTACATGTTGCCACTCATATGGAAGGGTGAAGGAAATGTAGTGACTTAAAATGAACACAGATAGAGGAAAATATGGACATGATGTTTTTGCTGTCTCTTTTACCGCCCTTTGCTATACATTAGAACAAACTATTTCCTATTTGAAGCTTCAAGTCTAAACCGAAGAGGACAGACATGGGTGTATACAGGAAAAGGAGGGACAAAGGCACGCATTTGTTGGTGGGATTCACAACACTTTGAACTCTGGAAAGATGTTTCACATGTAAAGTGGTAGCTTGTTTATTTTTCCCACCAACCAAGCTTGCTTGTAACTCTGTGAAAGACTTCTAGAGCCAACTTTAAGGTTATTGTTAACACTGTAAATAAAAAATATAAAGGTGGAGGTGTGTGAAAAGTTATTGACAGTGGAACAATTTTTCTCACCCGCTCTTCAACATGTAATTCACAAAACACCATATTAACTCAAATCTTTTTTGTGTTGTAGCATGTACACAGAGTGTCATCAATGTCTTTGTTTTAATAAACTGCTATACTGTTAGCTTGCCAATGTCACAAGGTTAATTTACTTAGTCAGTCAAAGAAGCTTCGGACCTTAATCCTTAGCTCACAAGGAAAAACAAGCCATGTTGCCAATCTCTTCATCACTAGTAAACAATGAGGCACTGTGACAACCCCAGTCCTTACCTCCACCCCATGTTACACCACATGTACCCTATCCGAAAAACTCAAAACGACTCCACACAAAATTACTGTGGACAACTGTAAGACAGGAGATATGATATGACTCCCTTATTTCTCTTGGATGCTGAGACATGTCAAAGTCGTAGAGAATAAATTGGTAAAGGCATTCAAGCAGGAGTAATTATACAGTATTTGAGAGCCATGAGAAGAAGTCATTCAGTGAGCCGATCAACACAGAAAACTCCTTAAGGCTAATGTTCTCCATGCTGTTTAGAAACCAAATAAGCACATAGAATAGCACACATGCTGGAAAATATTTTCGCAAGAGCGAGGCAGAACATGAGCACACTGGCATTCAGAGAGGGAAATCACATGTCCTGTTGACTTGCAAGAATATTATGAGAAAGCAGAGAAAAATGAGTTTAAATTTATAAAGAAGGATTTTTTTAGGTAAATGCCAAATTAGTAACAGTAATTAGAATGTGTGGAAAAGCATGTTTAATTGGTAAGTGAAACACTGTGCAAAGCATGCAGTGGAGTGGATATGCTACATTACTCGTTTTCTTTTTGCCATCTCCCAGACATAACCGCTTGATTTACTTTTTCTTTATGTTTCTTCATTTACACCATCCCCACCCCCTTACTTTCTCTCCCTCCCTCCTTCCCTCTCTCCCTCCCTCCAGTGGACTGTCACTGGGATGAAATCACACCTGTGCTTCTCACACATCTCGGCACACGGGTGAAACATACGCGGGGTGAAACATGGTGAGGGAGCTTTGCTGAATCTCATTAGCCAAGCGGGTAGTCATTAACAGAATGACCTTTGGAAATAATTACCAGCCTTCCTCCCTCCATCCCTCTTTCCCTCCCTCCTTCTCTTCTTGTACTCATCTATCCCTATGTCCCTCCCCTCCCCCTTCTCATTCAATAGTTGCTTCTAAGTGAGGACAGAGGGAGAGAAAGGAGAAAAGAAGGGGGAGAAATTAGTTGAGGATAGGTGGGGAGGCAAGTCCCTGCTGCTGCTGTTTAAGATTACAGGGTGAGCTGAACTTTCAGATTAGGTTAATCTGCTGGAAATGGGATTGGCCAACGGCCTTTCCTCTGGCATGTAGGCAAGCAGGCAGGCAGGCAGGTCAGCTCAGCACCAGGAGCCATGTGCTATTCCATGTGATACTCAAGCCAATGGCTTCAGAGTGTGCTGTGCTGGCTGAGGTCATCACAATGCCATCAGCTCTGCAGGGTTCAAGCCAATTGTCACCATGTATGTACACATGCATACACCCATGCTGTGCAGCACACAGGCCAAACACACTTTTGTGTGTGTGTATATAGGCACAATTATAGGCACATACAGTACACACAAATATTATAGCACCCTCCTTCGACTATATCCAGGAATTGAGGGGATATAAGTCTCTATCACAGCTTACTCACTAACCCTTTAGTTGTTTCACAAACCTGCGTTCTGTATTTCAGAGGGGAAAACAAACATATTGTGGAACAGGGATTTGGCACAGCCCAATTGTGTTGTTGGATTTGGGGTTCAATCACAGCAACAACCAGCCAGCGCTGCTTAGGTTTGGGCTTGATCTGCAATAATCGGGAGAGGAAAGAAAGAACTCTTTCATGTGCTATTGCAATTAAGAACCCCCATCCTACTATAATAACTAACCAATAACCAGCTCAAAATGATGATGTTGTTCTTAAGCAGGAATAAAAAGAGACAA
This sequence comes from Lepomis gibbosus, assembly GCA_029875015.1. Taxonomy (NCBI): domain Eukaryota; kingdom Metazoa; phylum Chordata; class Actinopteri; order Centrarchiformes; family Centrarchidae; genus Lepomis; species Lepomis gibbosus. The sequence continues at coordinate 32,815 of JAPMOB010249790.1, forward strand.
AAAAGGAGAGAAGGCTCTATTCTCTTGTCATTGCCCAACACGTCCCTACTCTAATGCCGTTTGCATGTCCAGGAAACCGGCCTGGCAGACAGCAAGTATAGGAAATCTATCTGCATGTTTGACTGTTTTATCGGGAGCCAGACACAGAGTGTACTGTAGACCTGCCAGGACGACACACTTGGAAACCGCTTGGACATTCAGTGATGGAAGATCTATCTCAGTGTTTGCTTTCATCAAGTTACAGGAGACTAGATGAACTAAAATGTCTCTTTGAACAATTAGCATCAATTAAGTCGATCTTACTACTTGTTAATAGTAGCTGATAACACGTAGTCCATGTTTTACAGACTCTTAGGGGGAGTCTCTGCCGGTTCAGATTCCGGTTCTGTGTGCAACCTAGGAATACGTCGGGTTTGGGATTAAATGGGAGCATTCAAAACATTAGAAAAAAACATGTCCTCAGTTTATTATTATGGATTTCTGGGTGTCATGCATTGTGAATGTCACAATAATAGCTTGTAGCCATTTTGGTTAGCAGTGCTCCTTTTGTTTTACAACTTGTGCTCAGTGGAGGTTTAGCTTTGGTTTCTTGGTCTTTTGCTTTCACAGATATTTGTGGAAGTGTCATTCCCAGCTGAGACTGAGACTGTATAAAAGTGAGTCATCTAGACCTTCTTTACTGCTCCTCTCTCTCTCTCTTTGTCTCTATATATCCCTCTCTTTCTATCCCCCAAATTCTCTATTACATACATACATCCATTGACTCATACTTATATTCAACATAAAGCAAAAAAAATCTTAGAGATTATGTATGTTCAATGAAAAAAATGGATAAAAAAAGAAAAACAGAAGAGTAGAGTGAGGGAGAAAAAGAAAAAAGCCCTCCAGCCTCTTGTAAACATGCTGTAGCTAGAGAGGCTGTACAACGCTCTCAGTGCCACTCTCTCAACAACGCTAATTATCAACCAAAGACATGCTAATTACATAGAGCTTTATTGCTAATGTAGCAGGCCTCTATGCCAGCCGCCCACACTCTGAGCTCTGCTCCCCTACCTCTGCCTCTCCTCCCACTACACCTTCAGGCACAGCAGCAACAGAGGGAGAGAGATGCGAGCATTTTGTATACTTCTAAAGACAAGCGCTTTCTACAAATTTTAAATTAAATATGTCACACACCAGATGTCATATTTAAGGTCTCACTATTCCTCTGTGGGTGAACCTAGATTTTGTCTACATCCCTAAATCTAGCTGTTCATCTTGTTCTTGACCTCCTCCTCATCGTCTCAACAGGAAGTCCGCTTCTGAAACTCAACAACCCACCCACGTTCCTGCACCTGTGACGTAGCCTAGCAGCGGCACACAAGCCTCGGCAGGAGAGATCCAACCCTGCGTTCCCCTCGCTCCCCCCTCCCCCTCCACACACCCTCCTCCCACCCATTCTAAACGTGCTAGTGTCAGCCCTGTGGCCAATCCCGTTAGCACGCTACAGCTAAAGCTGAAGGCCTCTTCAGATCGATTTCTCCCGCTGTGAGTTGCTCTGAGTCCTCCAGGGATCACAGTGTAGGTAGTGCTCCACAGCACTCTTCCCCCACTAGGCTCTTTAGCGTCTTCCCCTGACACGGCTGTTTACACGTTAGCCATCCTCGGCTCTCTAATGGAGACACAGTTAAAAAGAGAGCTTCAAAGAAGGAAGCTCTCGTCATAGGCACTTACTGAAACATGTGACAACTCTCTTCATGTGTTGAGCTGGGCCATGATAATACATTGACTGAACAGTGGCTGAAGTACTTAGTGTATACAGGATATCAGTGCTATAGGCACACTAGGTATATGAGTGGATGCTAAATGGGTTAATGTAAATGATATAATGCATAGAGGATTATTTTTGAACCTTCTGATATACTTGGATATGATTAATTTGCCAAACTATGGCAGTTCATGTGGATTTCAAAACTAAAGAATCAAACTAAGCTTTGGGGACAGAATATATTTTCAGAGCTTTAATGATTATTTAATGTGTTAGAGTTGCACAACATATTATAACTATGACAAATATGATTTCATGTTTTAAAAAATAATTTAAAGTTACAAAGGTACAGCCTCAGACACATCACTTATTTGAAAAAGGTTCAATAATATAAATTATAGGCAGGGAAGAGCCCATACTGCATTGCAAAAGGAAAGAAGCTGTTATGTTGTGTCTGGTGGATTTATTTGTGCTTCTATACTGTCCAAGATAATGGACCCAGTCCATTCTCTTTGTTTTCATCATTAAGGTTAGCCATATGTTAAGTGCTGTATCACTTGATGTATGGACTATATTAACACACTACATATCTGACTGCACCAAATGGAAATGCTGATGGAACAAAAGCAATAATATAGCAAACCATTGTTAAGTTTGCAGTATGCTGCAATAAATTTATGTTTTTTTAACCTTCAAACATGATATGAAGGAAGAGGTAATTATAGAAAGGATGGGGATAATGTAATGTGAAATCTCTTCCAAGGCAAAATACATTTGATTAAATGTGTAAATTCAAAAGTTTTGTAGTCAGGTGCAGTGTATTATCTGGAATAGCAGGAGTGTCCCCGGTGGGCCTGTCCATCCATGGGTAGGCAACATATGAAAAGATTAACATAGGTGAGTTTGCGCTAAAGGTACATCTCACTGGTCCCCACTTCCTGATCTGACAATTGCAAGCTTAAGTGGAACAAGTTAACATCATGCTGCCATCAGGTTCTGAGCATGCACAAACAATAAAAACAATTATGGAAACAGCCGAGGTTTTCTATGACCTCTAAGCTGACAAATAATTTATTTATTGTGTGTCTACCATACCATTTATATTGAAAATACTTCGACAGATAATATTAATTCTACATATTTTTTAAACTAGTCTGTGTATTCTGCATCATGAAACATAAGATTTTAGTGCTGAATAACAGGCAAACGTGTATGAAATATGTATGACAGCTAGAATTGTCTAGTTAATGTAATTTTGCATGAATGAAAAATGGCTGGAATCTGGATTAGCATATTTAACACAATATAAGCTTCATAATGCTTTAAAGAATCCATATAACAAGCAGAAAAATAAGACTTAATTTACTGCATGTGACATTTTAATGAAAGATATTATTTATTCAACATTACTTTGTGGGACAGGTGCAGTTTAATCAGCAAGCATGCTGTGAAAGAGAAAGAGATAAACTCTGTGTGAGAGCATGCTCTGTGTGTGTGGCCCACCAGGTTTGTCAGATCTACAGTGAGAATGTTGCATAACAGGTTCACATTGAGAGCTTAAGGATCCTGGAGGGTACCAGCGTCATTTCCTGGTTTATCTACCTGCCTACTGGCTGGCCTGAAAGCGCTGTTGAACAACGCCTTGAGCCACACTAACAACATGTGTCCATAGCAAGTCAGATAAACATCCTCGTCTAAGAGGCACATCAATGGTGACAAGACACCAAGGGCAGGGGCTGGTGATTATACACCACAGGGGACAGTCTGGATGGTCCGGATCAATGATAGGCTACGTCTACACAGAACACAAGGAAGCAATTTAAATAAACACATTTTCTTGAAATTAATGTTATGCTGTGAGTCTTAAAATACCTTTTTAAAAAGTGATTGATTTTGGGACTGAACCCTTGGGGAAGAAACTATAGGAGCAATTATTTCTTACACTATGTTAGATGTGAAGACCAAAAGAGAGAAGTAAGGGTTGCTGAATGAGTCACAAATGCTGTAACCATCTGTCTCCTTGAGCGTTTCTGTGTGTTTGCATGAGCGTGCATGTGTCTGTGCACACGTGCGCTCCAGTGCATCTGTGCGCACATGCCTGTGTGCCGTCTGTGTTTTCTTGTAACTTACCTCCACAATATCGGAGTTGGTCCTGCTCTCATGGGGCTCGTTGTACTCGGTGTATTTAAGCAGGACCTTGTCCATGTCTGTGCTGGCATACTGGAACAGCTTGTTGGTGCTATTGAAGATGATCAGGGCAATCTCACAGTCACACAGCACACTCAGCTCATACGCCTTCTTCATCAGGCCAAACTTTCGCTTTGTAAATGTCACCTAGGTTAAAAAAAAAAGAAGATAAAAACATTTGAGAATAATGACTAGCTGAGGTGAAAACAATGTATACATAATTCTTATTCACAGTGAGAGACTGAAGCTTTATGTGCACACATATAGTGTCACTGAACTGAACTGAAACTGCCACCCCTCCAATCAAATCAACGTTTTTTTCTGATTTGTAGTAATCATTTCAGTATAGCAAAAAAATTCCCCTTCATTCTGTAATGAGGGAATAAAATCTGACATAACTTTTCCTCTTTAAAATAAGTAGTTCTCAGGGAAATAGCATTAAAGGAAAGTGAAGTATGCTGAACAACCCTGACTGTAACAGTCCATCCACTATACCAGGAAAAAAGAAAAAAAAAGAAGCTGGGCTTGCATTTAAGGAACTGAAAATACTCTGTCTCAGACAGATAACGGTAAAGAAGATCAGTTATTACTTGTACATCAAAGCACACAGAGCTTTATCAAGGAACATATGTCACATTAAATCGTCCCTTTTATATGACCTAAATGTGCTTGCTCTTTCACTCCTGCTTTTACACAAAATAAATACACATACCTTTAACTATTAATCAAAAAAAATAGCTGAGGCATAGTATTTTCTCACTGCGACATTAACACACATTGTTCAGTTGTTGTGTTGCCCAATTAACCGCCTCTCATAGTGAATAACAACCCATTGATATAAATAACGGATGGGTTCCCTGACTGCACTTGTAGCTGTTTGCGAGTGCTCAAATAGTGACAGTGCACTCAAATTAAACCACAAAAATTGTCTCTTCTAATGGGGCCTTCTCTCTCGCAACTCGCAAGCTAATGTGTGTTTGTGTGTTTGTGTGCATGTGCGTGTGTATGGGTGTGTGTGAGGCCCAAGTCTGGTACCTTTAATAATACACGCATACAAGTGCCCACATTGTCAAAATAGAACAGCCTCTATTCCTCTATTGTTTGGATCAAAACTAGAGCAGTGAAAGTGAGTTAATTCCAGTGAGCTGCACCTGGTTTATTTTCCAAGCCATGTGTGTAAGCTCTTTGGTTGTATGGGAAAAAAGAGAAAATGTGCCACTGCCAGCTTCCTTCTCTGAGCAACACAGCTTTTTTCTGTATTGAACTTTCTTTATTCTTCTGTGACTGTGTGTATTATTTACATTGGAGATCTGTATTGACAAATCTTCTTACAGAGAGGAAATACTGCCAGAACTGTGCCCATCTGGTAGCTAATGATCTTAGTTTGCTGATTAATTGCATGTTTGTCTATTCTCTTCTGACACTTAAATGCGCCAAAAATTACAGAATAAAAACCTCCAAACAAACATGTTCTGAATACAATAATAAAGTATGTGGGCTATAAAGCTCTTACAAAGAAAGCCTTTAAAAATAGATCTATGTGTGTGGTAGATCAGGGCAATGAATAGATTTGCGGATTAAATCTATCATGCATTGCCCTTCACATTTTCTCTTTACAACTCTGAGGTCTGAAAGAGGAGATAGGGTTGAATGGATATTGATAGATAGTTTTGGATTTCCTGAAATGATATCTCCCAGGATGCACCAGGGAAACTGAATATCAAACTATCCCTCACCTCCACCCTGTCTTTCTCTCTGTCTCCCTCTCTACAGAGAGTGGGTAAAACCTTGTATGAACTGACGTATCCTGGACCAGCTTCCTCACCTAAAAGTTTTCCAGTGATGTCATCGTGTCACGCTGAGCTGTGTGTCAGACTACAGAGGCTGAAACCAGAGACACAGCATTCTAACTCCTTACAAACCGGTGTGTGCAATGTCAGGTTCTCTACCTTGGCACAAACACTCATCTGATTCACCAATGGCATAAGGAGAAAAAGCTCCCCTGGGCTCTAAATATCGTGCTGACATTTACACAGTCATACTGAAATGGGAAAAAAACAAGCCTCATTCTTAACACTGTAAGAACAAGAGGTATCTTGTGACAATAAGATTAATTGTCATATCCAACCCACTCTGAGCTCCAAAACCGAAAGGTACCCTGAAGAGGTGTGCAAGCTTGGTACAAATCGTACATGAGCGAGTAAATAAGACGATGTCCTACGACTGTAGGACATAGGGTCAAAGCGGACTATTCAGAAACAGGACATGTAGAGTGTTGTCTTCCCCTGGTGTTTCGATGCAAGGGTCACCAAGAGCAAACGCAGGACACAGCTAGCTGCCGGCCCAGCTCCGTTATCACCCACTCACTCAGTCACACACTCTGCTGGGGCCATTAATGTTTCAAAAGGTGGCACGTGGCACACTGGGAGTCCCAGAGGTCCATAGCTACTAGCCTCAAAGGGGAGGTCCACATGATGGCTCAGAACGGTCACATATTTGTGGACCACTCGCAAGCATCAGCACAACCACACACACACATTCATACACAGAAGTGTAAGGTATAACAAGCAACTTGGAAGACACTCATTCGCTGCTTCTCATTTCAACATGTAAAGACTAAAAACAGAATCCAATCAAAGTATTTAGCCTCACACTTTAAATGAGGAACTGAGCATGCATTTCCCACATATTATAATCCACACATAGACTGACTTTAACAACACCACAGATAGAGAATGAGTGTGATTACGAAAAGCCTTAACTGACCAAACAATAACACCTACATAAATATCACACTGCACCCACATCTCAATTTGACACGTACAAGCTACTACATCCAAATCAAATATATTACTAATTTTACTATGCACATACATACATAAAACACAGGCATATATACAGTGAATGCACGCTCCAACAAGTACACGCACATATTTTGAAAGACAGTTGGCTTGCACATAAATGCTATCTTAATGATGAATTCTGGTGCACACATGTGGCATGTGCTCATTTGTACTGCATCTCAGCTTTGCATTTTTATATAAAGTATTTAAGTTCACTGCTTGAGGTTACTCTGTCATGACTTCATGGCCTCACATGATGCCGTCATGGGACCCTTTTAGCGCACCAACATTCAGGCCGGTGATGTCACCAGTGGCCTTTCCTGTGCAAGCTCAAAACAGCTCTGTCAGCCCACACAGCAGCAGTAAACTTGTGCGCAGGACCTGTATTCGAGGAGCGCCTGGTCTGCACCCTGAGTGGTTAAAAACAGATGCTCTGAATGGCAGACACAATCTACAAACAGTTAAAGAGGCCCTATGCCTTTATGAGAAGAAAGTTGTCCATTAGTAAAAGATTACAGTCTATGTTCATAAAATATTATGATAATAAACTTATTTTGTAAGCAGCACAGTAAATGAAAGATAATTCAAAGTTTTAGTATGTGCCATTTCTAAAAATGTGTGAGGGAACTAACAATTACTGTGCATTACGGTGAATTACCTTAAACTCTGATGCTGCTGTGTAGCATTTGGATTAAGTTGGACAATATCTATCTATTTCTTTCACTGAATGAGGCCTCTGTCCTTGTTGTTAAACAAAAAATTATAATTAAAAAAATAATAAACCACCCGTATGTCAGTGTGGGTGGAATCTTTGTTTCTTTGGTCAGTGGGTGCTGTTAGACACATCATTATGTTAATAACAGAGAGCATGACATTAAAGCACATTTGCAACTGTGTGTACTGGTAATGGGGGCCGATGTAAGTGTGTGAGCGTGAAAGCAACTGTGTTTTATTTTGTTTTTGTTTTTTACAGTAAATTGGTAACCAGGGTGTGAAACATATCTTCACACGTGCGCGCACACACACACACACACACACAACAAGGAATATTTTGTGGACCATTTTTAGCGATTGTTGAGATAAAGACTAAATCATGGCGTAATGGGATACTTTACTTTCAAACTGTCATCTTAAACATCTAGGACAGTCACTGTGTGTTCTTATGAAGTCATTAGAGGCTAAAATTCTCAACTTATCACAGATACTTCCCCATAAAAATATGCAACACATGTTAATCAGAACAAGTCTCAACTGTCAACCGACACTACGCATTCTGGCTCTACATGTACAACAAAAAATCATTAAGAATTTTGGCCTGAATATTTGTGTATGTAAACTTCTTAACTATGAACAATAAGCAAATCTGACAACAACAGACTAACCCTCAAGAGATTACTCAGTAATGAAAAAGCTCATGGCAGCAATAAGAGATAGCACACGATTGTCATTCAAGTCATTCTATTTATTATATATTCACAAATACCTACTTATACATGTGCGTACATGCATTTATTAGTATTAATCTCAAGTACTTTGATACATAATAGGCACTCACTCATAGGCATACGTATCATGAACATGTAGACTCATTGTGACACGCAAGCCTTATTTGTTCACCCCTATCCTCCTCCGCAACCCCATCCCAAGAGAGATTCAGAAACAAACACAAATGCATTCAGACACACACCCCTTTAAAAACCTAAACATGTTACCATCACATCCCCTTTCCGAGCACATGCTTCTCTTAAGTTAATTTTCCATAACACATTTTAAAACAATTTTGTCTTTTCTTTTTTTGATTCTAAATAAGTATGTGTGAACATTTATATGTGGTTATATGTATGTTATCACTAGAAAATGACCAGTAACAACACACATAACAACAATATTAATATATAATTAAATAATCAGTTCTTCTCTACACAATTGACACGTCACATTTCCCCTAGCATAAAAGGAGAAAAATGCCCAGGATAAACAGAGGGACAAAAAGAAAGGAGGGATAGTGGTTGATTCTGCTGCATGGGTGAGAGGGGGGGAGAAGAGAGGGGGCGGACGCACAGGAAGCACATTTGTATGCATTTCCTCTCATAACAGGAAGAGGCCAGTGGCTTCCCCTTCACAATGGCTTCGCTTCTGCTTCCCACCTCCTGCCTGCTTCCCTGGGGGAGGAGGAGGTGGAGGAAGAGGAGGAGTGGAGAGACAGGCACCAAAAACTGCTGGTTAGCAAACCAAACATGGCCATGTGGGGATACATACACACACAAGAGTGCACACGTAGATGTCAGTCAGCTATGAAGCAGCACGATTGGTCTTGAGACAAACACTTATCCCATTGTCAGGGGCCAAGCAGGAAGACACGTGCTTATGAAAAAGGAATAAGAGGAGCCCAAGACCTGGGCCTGAACTCTGCTTTACAGCCAAAGAAGCTGTTAAGAGGGGCATTATGACAAAAGAGCCATTGTCCCACCTCTAATATATTCTATGCTCTTCTCTCTTCTCAAAACCCCACTTATCATCCTTTTTCAGTGTGCCTTTATTATACAGCAGGAACAGGAGGCAGCAAACATTTTGTAATTCAGTGTCTGAATTGAAAGTGTCCACTTTGAGTAGTTAAAAGCTAACCTGTGGAACTGATTGAGTGGTGTCTTAATTATGCCAATTTTTGTTATAGGGGTCTTAAAGTACATGCCAGTTTAGATTCTCCTTCTTACCAGAACTTGTAATTACATTTCAGAACAGCACTGTAATGGCTGGCTAGGCAACTTCTCTTTATGCTCCTGTTTATGCTGAAAAACCGCAACTGGAAAAAGTGGATGTTACATCGCAAGGCTCAAGTTAGTGGCCGGAATGACAAAAATAACTTTCTTGTCATTCATTTGAGGTGGATAAACTTTTGTCGTGGCACTAAGGCTGGGATTGTAAACTTAAGGCACATCGTTTTCACTTTTCATCAGCTTCCACAAAAAAAAAAACAGGAGCCAAATGGTTTTAACTGATTATCACACAGATTGTATGTCCTCATGCATCTAATTGTTTTAGTGATTTCTGCTGCAAGAAGCCTATTAACCAAACTTTTCACAAAAGGAAGTCTTCTTATTACAAGCACAGCTCAGAATTTGCTTAAAGAAATGAAGACGGAAGAGAAATATGGAGAGAAAAAATAACATAACATAACACAATGAGCCACTCCCTCAAAATAATTTGTTTTGAAAGACAATCTAAACTAGCAATACATTGCCAGTCTACAGACTATATGTCAACAAAGAAATATTTATAATCCGATTTTGATCATTTTGTATTGGAAATTAGTCATAAAATGTCACTATTTTAAAAAAATCCAAAATACACCCTAATACCTAAAAAGATTTTTACTTTAAAAATTGAAAGGCCAACATAATGAGCAGTATAGCGGACAAAGGAAATAAAAGACAGGAAGCTAGACAAACCATTAAGACTTTCTAGTGAGTGAAAATTAGAGAGTGAGGTGAGAGAGCAAAATGAACCATGTGAAGAACATGTGAACGAAAAACGAAACAAGAAATAAGTTGAGAAGGATAAAGGAGAATAAAAATACAGCAGAAGGAAGGTGAGAGCTTAGTGAGCCCTTTTCAGGTGAGGTCTCGCAGCGTTGAACATATGACAAAGAGGCGTGCCACTCGCTGTGGTAAAAGAGGGAGATGGTAGAAGGTGGGAAACAGGGAATTAGAGGAGGGGTGCAGGGGTGAGTAGCTACCCTGTGGGCCTCATTATTTTCCTGCTGTTAATTTCACTCGCACATTTTCTCACCCCAGTGCTGTTGATTGGAGAGAAGAATGCTTTGTCGTAGAAACAAAAAGACCCCTTTCTTTCAGCTGCAGCGCTGCAGTTAACGTGGTAAGGGGAGAGAAGCGGCACATGTAGGAAAACATAAAAACATTTTTTTTAAATCTTCTTCCAACCAAGTACGTGTTAGTGCGACTGTTGTTTGTGGGAGTTGGGCGATCTTGTTGGTTTACTTCCTGTCACTGATGACCTGATCCATGTTTAACCTTTGTCCCTGGGTCCCTTCCCCCTTGGAATCAGCATGTCTAACACAAACACACACACATTCTCATAGATTTACACAAACAAGTCATCCTAAATTAAGCCCAGTGAGTCTACTGGCTGGAAAGGTAACACTAATTAGAGCCAATTGCAGTAAATTAGTCGATCCCGGACCGACTCCGCAGAGATAGATATGCTTTAGATGTGTACATGTGTTTACAAGCATGCATTTATCTATGCTGCATAAACAAGACACTAAATACACCATTTAATTTGTGTGTCTGAGTGTATAATCTGCTACGTCTCAAATCTATGCCAGTGTGTGTACGCGCGCACACACACACACACACACCTGTGCATGCATCTAATACTGTAGGTGTGTATGCCTATTTGTGTCTGTGTGTGTGTGCTAGCTGGGGCAAGAGAGTCTGCTCTCTGTCTGCAGCCATGAGTTTATGGCACAGGGGGCTCTTTCATGTGCCCAAGGCTGGGAGAGGGTCTGAGTGGTCAGGGGGCTTGGAGCCAGGGCTCACACACTGCTGCCCAGTGTCCAGAGCTCCGGGCAGCTAGTCAACGCCAGGGAGGCCTGGCCCTTCTGCCCCTGCTCTGGGGAAGTGTTTCGGGGCCTGGGGGTGGCAGCCCAAAGTGGCCGCCCAAAGAGAACCAGGCCCTCTGCCCACTATCATACTGCCGCTGCAGGGAGGGCAGAGGTTGGGAGGCAGTGCAGCCCTGTAGGTGGCAAGACAGCGTTGACAGCCACACAGAGTGGTGCCACTCCAAAGACCAGAGAGGACTGCAGTGTGTATGTAGACATCAGCGGGAATGCTATAATAGCTTAAAGTTGCTAATTTGGATAGGGATAGGAATTGTACCATGTCTTTTGGATATTTATGTTTTAACTAAATAACTATCACTATCATTATATAATTCTGTGTACAAAATGTATATAGAAGACCGCAGAAGAGCTATAAGAAGAAGGAAAAACTTTTTATACGCAAAAAGTAAAAGTATGTGAAATATGTAAGGTTGAAAGCAATGCTATACAAATTCCTCTGGTGTTTATTTGGCTTGGGCTCTGGGACATTTCCTCAAAAAGGAAGTGAAAATATGCAAAGCCAAAGCTTCCGTTTTTTTCTGTTTTTTTCTTTTAAGAAGAAAATTTAAGTTTCTGTGTCTGTCTCTGTCTTGTGATGTCCGCTTCTACAAAATTTGGTGATGTCATATATTTAGGCCGTAGGTTGAATGACACTGAATGCAATATGCTCTGCATGCATGTGGTGTTTTCCACATGACTTGATGACATAATTTCAGTAGGAATTGCTTTTTGACTAAAACAAGCAACTAAATAAGTAATCTATTTAGAGATCAAAACAACAAAATCCAGTGATATATTGATTTTCCTTTCCCTGAAGCTTTTGTCTCTCCTGCCTCTCCTCTCCTCCCTTCTCTTCTCTCTGTAAGTAAAGCCCGGATATCTCAGGCATCGATTTCCCTCAGGTGTCCTTCCTGTCTCCCTCTTTCCCTCCTTATCCGCAGGAGCCGGAGTGCCTAGTGCAACTGGCGGGCCCAGTCTAAGGTGGGATGAGAGAGAAGGACTGAGATAGGGTAAGGAAGTGTGGGTGCTGCTGCAACACGATAGCTTTAGACCTCATCTAAAACTCTGTGACCTCCTCCTTGCTCTTCCTCTGTCTCTGTCTGTCTCTCTTTCAATAACAAATACATTCAGCGTACAGTGTACACATAGATGCATACTGTCACTGTCTTTTAAAGCTTTCCTCCCGTGTATCTTTATCACGCTCTCTCTTTTGTGCTGCAGCTGTGACTCTAAAGGCACCTTGTTTTTGAAATGAGCATGCTGTGTATGACAGAGCGTAATACCACGATTACTGGATTTTTTTTATCTCAGGCACACTCATATTCTCACTCCCTTCTCACTATCATCTTGTTAAGCTGAGTCATGACAGGGGTCACAGTCTGCTTCAATTACTTCTCCATCATTGTCCAGTCCTTGAGCCTCTTTATTGCTTGTTGCTTTGACTCTGGACGAAAATGACAATGTACAATGCAATGTGTTTGATAAAGCGATAAAGACATTGCCAAAGGAATGAAGCGGTCTTGTGTTCAGACAAGGTGTGCGTGCCTGCGTGCGTGTTTGACCTGTGATCCAGGGGCCATGTTAGAAGCGTATGGATCCAATTGGGCTGCCAGGAAGCTGACAAAGTGTCAGTGGTCAGTCGTGCCACAGGAAGTGATCAATTGTGAGCCTCGGGGGCAGTGAGAGAGCTCTGTCTCTATCTATTTCCTGCCACAGACGGCAGTGTCTGCTTGAATCACGCCATCCACCATTTATTATGTCTCCCTCAAGTAATGCCAGCTGTTGTTAAAAAGTGTCTTGCAAGAATTCCATTGTTGTTAGGTTTGTTATTTGATTTTATTTTTTCAAACTATATACAGTATCACTTGTTAAAAATGTATCTCTTGTGCTATGCAGGGAAAGCTACAACACTCCTACTGTTACTAGTAATAATAAATAAAATACTGATTCAGTGTTTGTCTCTCTCTCATCTCCACCCTGTTGGCCCAGTCCAGTGTGTCACTTAAGACCCATCTCTGTTTGGTTGTTTGTTTATGTTTTCTCCCACCCTGCCTCTCCAGTGCTACCACCCTCTGTCCGGTAATATTCCACTGCAAGTGAGCTAAACTGGGTGGCATGGTGTGAGAGGTTGGGTGTGTGAAGGGTGCTACAGTTGTGTGTAGGCCGCAGCCCATAGACGTGCAGTGATATGCAGAATGGTTGTTGAGAATTACAAATGTTCTCATGCAAATCCCTTTCAGGAAAAATCCTCCTGGTGCCCACACACTGGTTTGTTACGAGAAAACAAACCTGCCATTATAAGCCAATGGAACTCTCCCACCCAAAGCAATATTCCCGCATACACTTCTCTGGTGCCCAGATCTCATATTGCCTAGACTCCCAGAAGACCTTCATTGTTGAGGGCTATGTGGGGTGTAGGGTGTTTCTCCTTCCTCCCTCCTCCACCCCTCCTCTTCCCCACCCTCATACTCATCCATCCTCCCATCCCCCCGGGACTTACCTGTCTGTTGCGTTCATCCATAATCCGCGTGATCTGAATCTTTTTCCTCCCCATCGTCCCCGTCTCTTTCTTTCTCTCCTCTTTCTAAAGAACTTTATGCTTTCTTCACTCTCCTCTTTCTTCTTCTTTCTCTTCACTCTTCTGTTCTTTCTTAATCTGCCTTTTTTCTGCTTTCTATTTGTTCCAATCAACTCAAAGATTCCAGCATCCGTACCTGCAAGAAAGAAATGGAGAGGGGGAGGAGAGGATGAGCATTAAATGAAATGAAATATGGCAAAATACTGAGAGAAAAAAAATAATAAAAGTGGCATCACGGCAGCCACAAGGGAGGGTGAAGAAAGACAAAGAATCTGTCAACAATGTTGTGAGAACCGTTGTGTTTTTCACTGTCGATATCATGCAAATCAGTTTTTGCATTTTTTTCCCAAGCACAGACTATGAGAGGAGACAGCGCTGTCAGGTTCTCGCTTCGTTCACAGAGAGTTTGACAGTGTTTTGGAAGTGCCGCTAACTTAAATGCTCTAATCACCAACACTGTAACATTACCTCTAGAGTGAGAAATACATTTTGTTTCTTCCCACGAACTGCACTGTATTGACAGTGGAACTGCAAGACACAGCTTTTTCTACTCTATCTGCTGCTCATCTCCAAAATGGCAGACATGAGTTGCAGGATAGAATACAGATGTAAAACCAAGCTCAGGCTTGTCTTGTTCTGACAAAACAAGCCAAAAAACTAAAGAAGAAGAAAAGGGGCCAAAAGTGATCTTTTGAAAACTGGTAAAAGGACATTTCTTGGAGACAGAAATCAAACAAAATTCCAACATGAACTTAATCCAGCTGGAGATGTTACATGTCTAGGAGTGCATCTGAAGAATAAATGCACTTGTGCGTTTGCTTATGTGTGCATGGCTGAGGGTGTGTGTACCTGTGTTTGAGGAGAGGAGGCTAGCAGCTGATGAGCTGGACCTCATGTGCAAAAAAGAAAGCTGCGTTCCAAAAAGTTTGCGTGAGTGAGTGGCTGTGTGTCCATCTGTGTGTGCATGTGTGTGTGTGTGTGTGTGTGTGTGTGAGTGTATGAGTGAGTGTGTGTATGTTCTTGTGTGAGTTTGGCTAAGCCAGAGCTCCAGTGCATCTCTCCAGAGTGCTAAAGTAGGCCAACCCAATCTATCTCAGGGAGGAGCAGAAGAACTGTTGTTGTGTTTTCTTTTGACAGTAGAGGTGATAACGTCCCTCGTTATGCAAATGAGCATCCCATTATTTAAGCTCAGTGCAATGCAGGGGAGCTGTCAGCGCCGTCACATAAAAAAAAATCCTCCATCTACCCTGCCTTTTTTTCTCTACTTTCCCCTTCTTCTCTCTTCTCTCCTTTCTGAACCAGATTTCCGGCACCTGGCAGCACAAGCGTCAGACATTGATGTGGAAGATGACACCGCTTCACCAAAAGACATGTCAGTCTCAGTCTCTCTCTCTATCATTCTCTTTTCTCTCTTACACCCTTGCTCTCTTCCTCACTCGCTCATATTCTCTCCATTGCACGCTCCCGCACTCATACATGCACATTATAATGCACTTGCTTTCCCCTTCTTTCCTTTTTAAGAAAAAAAATCCCCTAACCTGAATCCATGTATTTATTGAGTAACATGCATGAGAAAGCACAAGAAAGCTCTAAACCCCTGAGGTGAGCGCAGCACATTGCTATGCACTTGACCTCTTTGTGCTGGAGAGTAGGACATTGATAATGAAAGCGCGTAATAGGGACATTCTGGCATACTGTGGCTCTTAGTGACAGACCAAGGCCGGTTGCAGTAGTACATAATTGTATTTCTTTTCATTTGCAACAGAAATTACAGGCAGTGTACTACCTGATTGGTTCTTCAAAATCAATGGTACAGTAGTGTTTAGATTAGTTAAGGCCTATACTAGAATAATGATGTGGGCCTTCAGAGTGCATATGTATAACACATATTTCGTAAAGGTATTACATATTTAAAGAGTAACACTGATTATTCTGTATATTATAAAATTCTTTGCCAAAACGCCCATTGCACAAAGATGGAAAACAAAATGAGACAATACAATTTGAACAATGATGAAATGCATGACAAAAAACTTGATGGTTTAGAATACGCCCACTTATGGAAGAAATGAGATACAAACATAAATGCATCATTTGGCAGTTAGGACAACAGCCGGACTGCACCATCATAAAAAGAACAAGATCTAAAATAACTTCGGCAGCTCTGAAGAGGCTATCCAAAACATTTTAGCATTGCTCTGCGCAAACACACCCATCCATAGACAGAAAAACAAAGAGCTGCCCTCTGGTAGAAAACAAAGAAGGATGTTGTCAGACAAACTAGGATTACAAGCCAACACCAAGGCGCTTGGCACAAGACAGCCAGACAAGGATATCAATCAACTCGGCGTACCTCAATCACAGGCTGACAGCATCATCCCCTCCCAGTCTTTGTATTCGACACTACCCAGCCTGGGCATTGCTCCAAACAAGGAGGCGTTGCCCTCTGTGATCCCTGCCTCCTGGCCTCCACCTCCTCCTTGTTCCTCCCACAACCTACTGAGCAGAGCTGAACCTCTCTATGTCAACAGCCGCTGGGGCAACACCTTAGGCCTTACGTAACATTAATGCTAAGACTAAGCCTGTGTCCTGAACATTTAATCCCTGCTTTTGGCACTTAGAACCAGCCAATGCTCCCTGAGGTGAGGCTCTGCTGCCGCTTAGCCCCGTGTTGATGCCTCCCAGCCTCAGCCAACCCCCCTTCCCCATCTCTTCTCACTATTGCCTCCTCTACCTCCTCCTACACAACGACGCAAGTTCCCTTCCCTCCATACCCACATCCACATACCCCCCCCTCCCCCCACTTTTCATCACACCCGCCCCCGTCCCACATGAGTGCCAGGCAGCTCCTGGATAAGAACCGAGTACCCACCTCCTCATCGGGCTCCCTTCCCTCTCCTTCCCTCTCCTTCCCTCGTGGTGGATAGAGCATCACTTAACTTAACAGATTACCACTGAATCACTCAATCCAATTTAGCCTCATGACGCCAAGACAGTGAAATGAAAGGAAATGCAGGAAACAAGCACTGCTTAGTGAATATGGTCAAGTGGTACAGGGAAGTAAGCCTCAGCAGGAATTTTTTGCAGCGGACTGACACTGACACCTGACCTTGAGAGGGCAAATGAGGTGAGAAAGTAAAAAGAGAAAAAATAAAGACACAGAGAGAGGCCGAAGAAAGAACTAACAAGCTTGCACGCACTAAGCCACTTCTAAATCCCAAAAGTCTGGCGTAGGGAAAGAGAGAATGGACTGTGGAAAATGAGGAACACACAAAAGAGTTTCTTCTTCTTCTTTTCTCTGTGGATTCTGACAAATGGTATGCCTGCATTCACACTAGCCTGGTAACTGGAAGAAGGCCGGAGCGGGTGACTGCTAAGGTCAGAGAGCACTCTTGCACCAAGCAGACATAGGGACAACGGTTGCTTGTCTGCTTGTTTTATATTGCGGGTCCCAACTCACTGTGCTTTGAGTTGGCGAGGTGACAATGAAAGAGAAGTAGAATGGCGAGAGGAAAACAGAGAAATGGAGAGAAGAGAGGGAAATGGAGTGAAGCATAGAGACGGATCTTTTGAACAGT
Organism: Lepomis gibbosus; assembly: GCA_029875015.1. NCBI lineage: Eukaryota > Metazoa > Chordata > Actinopteri > Centrarchiformes > Centrarchidae > Lepomis > Lepomis gibbosus. Next base: position 50,369 of record JAPMOB010249790.1, read on the forward strand.
CACCAGGCCTCTCCAGGGGGAGGGGAAGAGCTGTACCCACGACCCTCCCATCTGTTAAGCAGACGGACAGAGAGAGAGAGAGAGAGAGAGAGGGATGAAGGTTGGGGGAGGATGGGAGAGATGGAGAGGGAGCAGCGATTCAGCACATAGATCTAATGAGCATTCTCTTTTCCTGTGTGTCTCAGAAGTGGAGCTGAGAGGACGATGAGAACATATACACCCAGTGCACCACAAGCTTGATTCTAGGTCGCCTCTCTCCCAAGTGTTTAGTCACTAAAAACTAATATACAGCACATGGTGCTTTTTCACATTGTAATAGACGGTCTGTAGGGTGCTTGTTAATGTGGCTTTGTTATTGAGGACAGGCACTGAAGACGACGCCTTTGAATCAAGGGGGCAACAAAAAAGAGGAACTTTACCTTGACTCATTCTCTGGACTAATTTTTCACTTTGAAAGACAGCTGCACAGTTGAGAAGACACGTACACGAACCCTATTTCCAAGAACAAATATTTCAGCCAATTATCTATTAGATTTCTGCATTCAGAGAATTGTGAGGGAATGTGTCAAAAATGAAACTTGCACTCCTATAAATACAGCGTGTGTACAATTCTGCTGAGGCTGATGTTCTCGAATCCTAATTCTACACATGTTATAGCAAATTGGGGAAGGTGATTTATCATGACAGGATTGGCGATGTTTTTCCAAGAAACCCCACCTCGGCAGCACAGCCTCGGCTCATGGTACATCTGCAACACATTTGGTAATAGCATGTGTCCTGAAAAAAAATATATATAACGCCAGTATCCCCTATCCTCCTAGGAAATGTGGTTGTGAGGATTTGAAATAACATATTACACTGCAGTAAGTAAACCTTTTAGGAGGTGTATGGTACATTAAATAAACGCTCTCTCTTTTTAAATAAACTCCCATTTCCTTGAAGAGGAGGACGAAAAAAGCGCTTTAATATGGTTTTCCAAATACAATCTGAATGTCAGTACACACTCAGTGCTCCATTTTTACTTGAGCATTTCTGTCATGTAGAAGATTTTTTTCCTCGAGAACATTAAAGTTTTTTTTCAGATGTGTAGATTTTTGGAGGTTTCTTCTTTGTGTTTTTGATGTAGCTATTGACGCGTGTGCCTGTATAAATGTGGATGTGTTTGTGAGCACATTTTTGTGTGTTTGTGCTTTATTTGGAAATAGTGGTGCACAGCACTTTATCTGCTGTCAGGATGGATGGAGATATACCAGCAGAAATGAGAGGAGGGGAAGGATCAAGCAAAGGAGCGAGTCGATGGCCAGGCAGGATGGGTACAGAAAAAAATGTGTATCAGGTCTCATTGTGCCTCTAATGTCATTACAGGCAGTGACTCCTCTATGTGGCACGCCACACTCCCCATCTGTCAGAGCGAGATAGGCAGGGTGACGAATGGCTATCACTGCTACTTCCCTCAACCCCCACCATCCCCACCCCCCCATGTCTGTATCTTTTTTGAGTGCTGGGGGAGAAGAGTGACCTAAACCTGGGCGGTAGCCCACACGTAGGTGGGACTCTATGGCTCTGAATTGCAGCAGATATTAGTGCTAATTTAACATGTTAGCAGCTAAAGAGATTAGCAACATGTACATCTGGGGATTAGAGTGATAGTGGTAGATCATCTTATAATGGTTATTCCTTTTTTCCCCCCAGTGAGCGTTCTAGCTAAACTTGAATTTGAGAGGCTGTAGTGTGTATTTGTTCTTATGTGTGTGTCTGAGAATATGTCCTCAACCTGTCTCTCTCTATTAGCTCATGATTTAGTTGGATCATTAGTGAGACAGAGACGGTTTCTCATGTATTCTATTTTCAATCTCTCAGTGCATTAGAACTGAGACACCTGTCTATTGATGAGGAGGAGAGTGAGCCAATAGCCTGTGGTTGGCACAAGTTTTACACACTCTGTCAAGCACTTATAAGTGTGATTGACATTATACAACAAAGGTATATTGTTATAAGTAGCAGCTCAACTGCTACAAGATGAGCGCTCAATTTCTCACCACCCCCAGTTCAACAAATTTCTCTATTTAAAACTTACTCTAACTTTAAAATTAATTGATTTTCATCCTAATGAGACTCTCCCAGCACTGTTTCCCCTCTTATCCTTCAATCCAACAGCTCTGCCCCGGGGTTTTGGAGGACAGAAAGACAGGAAACACACACACACACACATACACACACACACAAGACAGCTCAACGGAAGGATGTGACATCAGCAGACACAGACAATCAAAGGTGGTAAAGGTGCTTCCTTCCCTAAATCGTTTCACAGAGCATAAACTGGGAATCAAAATCCAACAGCAGATGAGTGCAAATAAACATAAGCAATATGCTTTCTGAAAGTGAAATACTTGAGGAAATGTTTTTGCTTTGTGTGACCCATATACTTATAATCAAAAGTTAAAAAACTTAACTTAAAAATCATAAATCCATGAAGCAACAGACGTCACTGACTGTGGAACTAGGTTGAAAAGTACAAAACAAGTCAATTAGTTTATTCCACCTCATTATAAAATTGTATTACCTTTTGAATAAATTTAAGATATTGATAATTATTAAGAAAAAATTTGGTAAATACATCCCTGTTATTGGAGTGGCACAATTTGAGATCATAATATTTACATTAAATATTTTTTTATACCTTTTACTGCCAGTTAATTCATCACCTTAGCTGCACTAGCTATCCATCAAAACAGCAATCAAACTGACATAGACATAAATTTCTAAACTAAATTACATTGCTTCCATTAAAAGAGCAATTACAGAATATTCACCTGTTTTGGAAATGCATAAGAAATAGAAGCACTTCTACAGGAAATATGATTTGTCTAAAATGATTTATGACTCTTCATTTAAAATGCAATGTAAATTATACAAAATTAAGCCAAATATCAATATCAGATGTTCAGCATTTCAGTTTTTGTGTATTTTCTCACTCTGCCGCTATGGCATTCCATTATGGGTCAAAAGAAAATACATTTTCTACCAAACGTCCTGTCGGAATGCAGCTTTATTTTCACTGCTAAGATTATGCTTTTTTAATTTAATGTCATGGATAAAAATCTCTTTCTGATAGTAAGGTCAAATTTAATATGATTAATTCAGGTTACCTTAAGAAAATTTAATTACTTTTAGATTAAGCGACTGTATTGTTTATGAAGAGTTTTATACTGCAGTGTGATCCTATCAAGTGGTAATGAGTGGATAGAAATGGATGTAAAAGAGTACAGAGCCCTGGCCTTCATTTGGGCAGCTGCACATCTCACTCAGCACCAGCAAACTAGGGGCCTTGGGCAATCAGAGGCGCAATGGAGACAGGTAACCATCCGTCAGAGCCAGTATGGAGACAGGTGAGAGCCATCTTTCCATAGCCCATTGCTGACTTCCCCAAGGACAAAATGACTTGACACAATGCGTCAACCCCCCTCTTTGAAAGGAGGCCAAGGGCTATAAAGCCACAGCTGCCAGGCCAAAGGCAGACCAGCAAGAGGGCACACGTGAGTGCGAGGCAAAGCTAGACAGACGGGGATAGTGATGAAGAGAAGCTGTCGTGGTTAAAAAGGCATTCCCTGACGATTGTCAACAGCTTTGTGTTGTGACAGTGGCTTATAGCCATGACTGATAAACAAATAAACTTAGAGGACCACAATGACAAACATGCCACACATACCCTTGTGCCAAGATGGAAAAAATGGTATCAAAAAAAAAAGGAGAAGAAAAGAAAAAGGAGAAGCATAGGCGAGCCACAATGTGGAGAGGCCCCGGAAAGGCTAGAATGATTCACCATTTAGTGCATTCAGTCTTTCCATGGCATGAGCATAAGGAGGGGCTTTGGACGCATTCAAGTGTAAAGTAGAGATAGAAAAGATGATAGAGGAAAGAATCAGAGTAATAGAGGTGAAACAGTCCAAGGTGGAAACACAGTGAAGCTTGGGAAAAAATAAAAGGTATTGAAATAGTTTAGAATATTGAAGTGGTGTAGATTGTGGTGATACACACATCTGATGTTTAAACACAAATAACTTCACTAAAGTTTCACTATATTACATTCTGCCACAGTTTATTTCACTTCTCCCTCTGTCTCTCTCTCTCTCTCTTTCTCTCTATCTCTTTCCAGTCATTCTAAAGTCATTTACAAAGCTCAGCCGCAGGTCATGTTTTCCAGTGAGTGTAAACCACTGTCTCAATTCACATGTTGCTCTGTGTGCCGCAGGACCCAGGTGTAACCAACGCCTGACACTGAAGGGACAGGAACAGAAAATGAACACACAAATGTACATGAATGATCACACTCTCACAAGTGTACTTCTGGATGCACAGATTCATCATCTGCTTATCTACTGTATTCATAAAACAAGCATGAAAAACAACACTGTAATGAACCGATGCACTGGAATTGCAGTATGCAGCCCCCACAGGAACAGCCGGGAGTCATGTCACTAAGAACACAAAGCACTGACATATTCACCCAATTATGTTCCCTGCCGAGTATGACAATGTCTCAGGATGTTAGCAATGTTCTCCAGTTGGGGGGAGAAGGGCAAAGAGTGTGTGTATGTGTGTGTGTTTATGTCAGAGGTTTGAAAATGAGGCTAAGGGCTCGTTGCTGCATGGGCCACGCTTACTTATGTTCAAGCACAGCAAACTTCCCAGCAGTCGTGTGGCCCGGCGTCCCCTGCTCCTCCCCTTCCCCCTTCTCATACTGTATCAACACAAAAAATCATGGTTAAGACGATCCGCTGATGATTTCATCACACCCCCACCCTTTAGTCTTTCTCTTTGCCACAGCATTCTAATCACCCTAATTAAAAGCTTTGTTCATTTAGAAATCTCTGATGACAATTTGTTTCACTCTACCCTACAGCAGTGGTGGCTGTGAAGAGAGGAGAATTAAATTTGATCTTCTGACAGCAATTATTAAATGCTCCCTCCTGGCCTCAATTAAGGCCTGCAGGCTAGTGCTAACATGGCTAACCCTCATGCAACCACGAGATGCCGGTGCACTTCCTTTTTTTTTCACCCTCTTCATTTTGTCACCCTTTTCAGCATGTGTGTGTGTGTGTGTGTGTCTGTGTGTGTCTGTCAACTTGGTGGCTATAGAAATGCATGCTTGTTTAGCTGTTTTACATATTGCTGATGGGAAAAGGTAAATAAAATGATTTCCTTTTTGGCTGTTTGTTGTAACTAAGTCAGCATGTGGGTACGGGCAGATCTACAGGGAAGTTGTGGAATTTACTATTTTTCCTTGTCTGGCTTAATCAGCAAATTTGGATCCCACAATGATACAGTTACGTGAAGTGATTATTTTTGAAGTTGTGACTGTAACAAGTGGCAAGACTTTTGTTCAGTGCGCCGAGGGCCTCCACTTATATATATAAAAATCAATAAACAAGACCTTTTTATCACATGCACATGCATCTTCATGGCTGTGTACATGCCTTAAAAGGACAACATTAATCTTTAAAAAGGAAAAAAATATTAATTGTAAATAGTTAACACTCTAAAGAACACTTCCTCTCCTTGTCGTTGTGACACTCCAACAGCATTATGTGTCATGGTCACAGCCTTGCTGAGCTGAAGGGAGAGCCACAGCACTGCTTTGAGTCTATGCACAGTGTGTGGGTAATTTGCAGAGAAGTAGAAGGTTGCACACTTCAACATGGATGTCCTTCATAAATTCGACCTTCTGTTTTTTTATTTCTTTCTCCGGTCCCTGTGCTCTGCTAGGAAACCGAGTAACCTAGATCGTAGAGTAGTGAGAGAGAGGGGTTGTGAGAGAGAAAGAGAGACAGAAAGGAGAGATAGAGATAGAGAGACGGAGTGGAAGAAGCAGTAGGATAGATTGAAGGGAGAAAGAGTCAGACTTTGACACCACTCCGCCCCACCCAACAATAAAAACCCCTGCTAGGATGATGTCAGGTTCACTCTTTTTTTCTGGTTACCACAAGCTGATTGTGCTGATTATTGGTGAGTGTTGTTTCCCTGTTGACGCTGTGCATCATTAAACAGAGATTGTTCCACTGTTAGTGTTTGTTTAAGCAAGGCTGGTATAATGTTTCCAGGCACTGTCTCTTCACCAAAGCAACACACACATACATACACAGTGTAAACTTGAGGGTCCTTGTGTGAAGTATAATTCATCTGCAGTTGTTCACATTGTATGATGAATACAGCCAGTTTAGGGTGTATTTCCTAATTTCATTGTCCTGCTTGCGCTAATGCAAATATATGTTGACCCATGTGAGTTCATTTTTCCAGAGCCAATGCTGCCTAAACAATGTTAGCACTATGCTTTGTTATTGTCTCATTGAATGAAGACGTGCGATGTAATTTAGCGCACCAAAGCGTCAATTTGTTCCATTATCCAACTTCTACAATGAAAATTGAATAAGAAAGTCTAAAACAGACAGCTAGCCTTCAAAGTAAAATGTCCGCCTTTTTAAAGGTGAATCTAAGAAACAATAACCAAATAGCCTAGCCTTAATAGTGAACAAAATTCATAATTGTTGTATTCCTGCCACTTAACTAAACATTATTTTATTAAATTGTCAATAAGTAGGCCTAATGGAATTTATAGAGTACTGTGATTCAAGCCTATTTAACATTAATGATTTATCAATTCATTTAATTGATTAAGACTACTTAATCTGTTACTTTGGGTAAACGTTAAGGGCTAAAGCCTACACAGTGTTACGATGTGATGAGTCTGACTGGTAAAAAGAGTTGTTTTATCTCCAACTTTGACTTAAATGGGCAGGTCTGTTGTCACGGCATAACACTACTACTCTGTACTCGTAATGCAGGAACAAGATTAACAGAAGCAGCCACTTTTAACACAATATATAATTATATGTTTACATTTAACATGACTAGCCTTAATTTAAATAGCATTTTCATCAGTTGTTTCTGCATTGCAAGTCGTAACACTATTTTATAGCCTTTAACATTCACCCAAAGTAACAGATTAAGTAACCTTAATCAAAGAAATAAATTGATGAATAGGTTATACAAATGAATGATTACATGAATCACAGTCCTCTTTAATAGCCTAATTCCAGTGTTTGAGCCAATTGACAATTTAATTACAATAATGTGGTATAGCCCAGTAATAATAAGTAATAAGACAATTCTGAATTTTGTTCAATATTTAGGCTAGGCTATTTGTTTAGCTACTAAGTTAAGCTATCCTTAAATTGACCTTTAAAACGCGGACATTTTATTTTGAAGGCGAGCTGTCTCTGTTTCCGGTTTTAGACTTTCTTGTTTAATTTTCATTGTACAAGTTTGATAATGGGACAAGCCAACGCTTTAGTGCGCCAAATTACATTGCACAACTTCATTCAATGCGACAATAACACAGCATAGTTCTAACATCATTTATGCAGCATTGGCCCTGGAAAAATGAACTCACATGGGTCAACATACATTTGCATTAGTGCAAGTAGGACAATGAAATTAGGTAATACCTCCTAAACTGTCATTTTTAATCATACAATGGTAACAACTGCAGATTAGTTATATTTCACGCACGGACCCTTAAGACAGCAGTTTTATGCATTGCATCTATAATTTACATACTCTTGTGCTTTCTTTGAAGTTAAATTTGGGAGCATTCAAATATAACAAAAGCAAATAAAATCAAAAAAGCAATATGTATTGAAAATGTGTCCAATGAAAGACTGACATACCATATACAAGGGTTTGAAAATTTTAAATCTACTTCATCAGTACTTTCCTGTTTCTGGAGGAGAGCTGGTGGTGGGCTGCATGAGGTGAAAGGTTGTATGGATTGTGGAGGGTGTGTTGCGCCATACGGTACCTACAGATCAGCCTCTGTTTAGGGGAGTGGCCCCACCAAGGCCAGAGCTGGGCCAGACCCAGTCCAAGCCTCTCATTAGTCACCGGCTGGGTGCCGCGCTCCTTTTTGGAGTGGTTAAGGGGGAACCGACGAGGGTCTGGCAGTTCCACTGTACTCTACTCCCAGCACCATCACAACCCGACCTCATCAAAGCGAGCGCTCGTAATTTGTCACAGAAAGCAGCCAATTAACATATGTTAAGGGAGGAGGGACGACGAGAAGAAGGGAGGAGAGGAGGGGAGGGCGAGTGCAAAAAGATAGTGTATGATTAAAGAGTCTGCACAGCTGCACCAAATCAAGATGGCAAAGAGAGGTTTGAAAGAGACCTCAGACCCAGTAATCTGATAAAGCTTGCTGTTACTTAACCCCCATAAGCAAAAGCTGGAGAGGGAGAAAGAGAAAGGGGGAGAATGAAATAATAGAGACAAACAAATATTAAATTACTACTGTGAAGCTACAAGCTTTGGCAGAGTGCCTCTGCTCTCAATATGTGGCTACAGTGAAGGCCACTGTATCACATGGAGATGACCCTTCTTGCCAAAGCAGTGCTGTTTGACCATGCTCTATTTTTAGTGCAGCAATCACAAGCGCTTAACGTTGTTCAGTTTACGCTAAAATCTGCATTTTTTAAAAACTTTTTATTATTCCGAAATTTGAATGCCTGGTGCACCACAGCAATTTAGCTCCCTTTCTCATGAAACAAAAGGTGCTTTTTCATTTTTCATTCATTTTTCTGTCACAAAGTCTCAGACAAGTTGCTTACATTCTGACTTGTTTGTTTGCTTTCAAATTCATGTTCCTCATGGTTGGTTTTTAACATGCTGTGTGGTTATTTATGCATGTGTGCACGCCTGTGTGTGACTGTGTGTCTGCGCGTGTGTGTGCATTTATATGTCTGTTATTGTTGATGTTGTTGTTGTAGGAACATCTTGTGAAGTGAGTTGTGTGATATTTTGCCTTGTTGTTGGATACGGTGGCAGGCTGAATGCATTAGCAGTGCACGCCGATGCCATTCTGTGTTCTGTCGTCTCAGCCACCTCTGCCTTGTCTCTCTACAGCGACTGATCACACGGGCTGACAAGCAAGTTTGGGTCTTCGTCTGCCGCACCATCCTTCGCTACGTGGGCTCCGACTCTTTCAGTGAGCAAAATAAGAGAGGCGGGGAGGAAGCTTTAAACACATTTGAGTGATTTTGGAACTGTACGTCAAGTTGTGGGGAAATCCCCCGAACAAAAAGGCAGCAAACTTGAACAACAATTTTATATTCTTAATACAGTTATTTGAAAATAAAAATTATCATTATTTATTATTTTTATTATTGTTATTATTATTAAGTGAAAGAAAATGGAAAGCAGAACCGCAAATGGCCAACAGAAAAGCATACCCTATACACTATATATAAATCATGACTGTTTCTTTTTTCCTCCTCTTCCTCTCTCTTGCACTCTTATCCTTGCCATCAAGCATCAATCGTTATTTATTTATTTTTCCTATTTGGGAAGTAAAGGGCTAGAGTGAAGGAGCGGAGGAGTGAAGGAGTGGGGGATGGAGGGATGGAGGGATGGCGGACAGAGGGGGCGGCGGCGAGTTGTGTTTGGTTCACAAGGCTTGTTGCTTACTTGAATTTCTCGTCTGTGTTGCGAGCTGGTGGTTCTGTGAAGGACCTGGCTGCCTGGAGTTCCCCCCCTCCACTCAAATCCCTCTGCTGCGCGCACAGCTGCACCGTTCACATAACCTCGCCTGCCCCCTCCTACTCCCCCCAGCTAATGATAGCAGAGCACGTCCCCTCCACAAGGCAACAGCTTTTTCCACTTCATGTACATACACATATACACAAACTTGGCGCACACGCACACAAGAGCATCGGACACATGCACAGACTAGTGGGCACAACATATCCCCTTTCCTTCTTTTGGTTCCTTCCCTTCATTTTTTCTCATATCATTCAATTTCTTCCCCTTCTCTTCACCCTGAGAAAAATCCCCTGGCCTTATGACCCAAGTGAGGCCTGAGAACGTTACCCCCCACCCAACCACACACACACACACACACATACACACACACACACACACACACACTTTAAACCCACCCCTCCTACTCCAAACTCCCTGTTTTTCTCCCTCTGTACAACCCTGCACAGCAAGTGACCTGCATCACAGCTGTGTGTGGGAATTTGTATGGGTGGGTGTGTTTGTCGGAGTGTTGAGTGTGTGAATATATGTATTTGCACATACCTGCGTAGTCAGTGTTCACACCGCATATGCTGCATGTACATTGCTACATAACTGTATGTTGTACTTTTAGTTAATGTATATATTTCTGGTGTGTGTGTGTGTGTGTGTGTGTGTGTGTGTGTGTTTCTATGTAAGCAGAGGAGGAGGGAGGTGAGGGCAGCTCTGGGCTTCTGCTGCGCCTACTGTGCATTATCCCAAATAAACAACTCATTACACGTGTACTTAACCAAGGGGAGCTGGCGAGCAGTGGAAGCTAATCCCCGTTATCGTTCCCAGCGTTTCTCTTCCGATTAGGCTACAGGGAAGAGGAGCCCAAGAAGGTAGGCTGCTTAGTGCAGGAGGAGGAAGAGTGAGGGGGAGGCGAGAGGGAGAGAAGAAGAAAGAAAAGCATTTCAACTTCCCACAAGTGCCTTTCTTACTTATAGTATCCCTTTTCACTCAATCTTTCTCTCTCCCTCTCCCGCTACCCTCTTGCCTTCTCTGCTTCCATTTCCCTGTGGATTTTGCACTGCTCTTCCTTGTTTTCGACCATCTCTCAGAACTGGGTCATCGACAGACTGTGCGGCAGCATTTTAAAGAACATGGGAGGGAAAAAAGTGTGTTCTTTCTATGAGAACAATTCAAGGCTTCTTTAACAAGTAGCCCGCTTATCAAATTAAGCTGTCAAAAGCACATTAATAACAGGCAGCACAATTCCCTTCACAGAGAAAAGGGGGGAAAAAGAATGATTTCTCTTTCAGCGTGTAACGAGACAGTCCATCCAAGGGCAGTAAAGCTTTTCAAAGATTTCTCTTTCCATCTCTCTTTCTATTTCTCTCTTTTTGGTCCCACTGCCAATATGATTAGGGGTGCCCTATTATGAGGGGCCAAGATGTAGAGTGCCACTCATTTAGAGAGTCAACAATATCTCGGGCTAGGTTGCAGCAGGGATAACACTCATGTTTGATAGAATTACAGGCTTAATATGTACTGTTTCTACTAGACAGACTCAACCACTTGTGCTGGATGACAGTTAATAAGATGGTTAGATGGAAGATTATGACGCCGGGATAACAGGTATAACCATCATCATCACTAACAAGTCATCCGCCCACATTTAAGAAGTATTTGATCTGGATAATCTGGACCTTTTCAGAAATAAATAACTATTACATGTAAAGTATAAGTGGGTTATAATAATACAATTCTCAAACATCTCTAACATCATTATCAGTAAAGCAATAGTTTGTTCACACATTCTTTTTTTTAATTGAGTGCTTCATCATTCCAAAACTCTCATTACACTCAAAAATGTGGAGGCAGATCATCCCGTAAGAAAGTGAGAGCAGAATGTGAGGAAAACAGTGTACAGCAGTAAGGCAAAGAGAGAAAGTTAACACTCTCGGTGCTGTTCACATGGCATATGCCTGAGATGCAGAAATGAAATTAACAAGACACCTCGGCATACAGATGGCAGAGAGGAGAGAAAGCCACCCTATGACCTTACACTCAGAGACTAGCTGTCTAAAAAACACAGTTCTCATTTTGAAGACATTCTTTTGTGTTGCCATCTTGACAGTCATCTTAAAGCCTTACTCGGCACAGTATTTGTAAAAAGAAATTAACTTGTAATTTTTTTAATCCATACTTTACAAGATCTGACAGTGTGCTAGGCAGCTCATGCTGGACTGCAAGCCCTTTTGTGTTTTACTCCAGAGACTGATTTTCTCACACCCTCAATTTGAGTCCCATCCTGTTCGCTCAACCCCCGAGGGGGGTGCTCTGCTGTAGCCCGGAGTGGGCCGGCGGTGGATGGATGTGACGTGGAGGCACTGGGGCTCTGCTGGAGGGAGGCTGGAGCCACGACAGGTATCCCCCGCACTTCCTCAGTTATTTATAAAATCATGAGTCCAGCACAGGGCCAAAAATAAGACGGAGGCCATTTTTATCCCAAATAATAAAGGCGGCTCACTCCTGAAACCACACACTTTAATGCTCACACACAAACACACACACACACACACACCAGGAACAGAAAAAAATCCATCCGCACCACACAAAAATTAACAACAGACACTAAAGTAAAAAACTCCTTAGTAGACAATGAAACCATCTCTGTCCTCTGACTGAGCATGCTCAAATGTGCAAATCCACACACACGCTCACACATCTACAGCAGACAAAAGTCAATATCAAGGCTGAGCTATTTCTGTAGAGAGCACTATTTAGGAAGTGTGGGCCGGGTGCCAGTATTCTCCTCAGTATCGTCTGAGCGTCATTGCACTGCTGCTGTTATACAAACTCACCTCTTTCCTCTCTCACCCAATCCTCACCCTTTCCACCCGACCCCCTGTTCCATTGTCAGTGTTCTCTCTCCCTCGGTGTGTTTCTCTTATACACACATAAGGTTATTTGTTTTTCCACTGGGTCGAACCACAGTGCCAGGTGAAAGCATCTATTGGCAGGATAAAGAGAGTGACTGGTGTGAGATCACAAGGCCCCACTCTGCCCAGCAAACCTTGAAGTGAAGCGCCGGGCTGGAGTTTCAAACAAAGTGCCCCCTCATTCATTATACATGCAACTGCACTGAAAATCTCCTTCCGCAACACCATCTCTTCTCTTCTCTCTCTCTCTCTCTTGGTCTTTCGGTCTCTCTCTCTCTTTTTCTCTATCTTCATCCCTATCTCCTCACATCGTCCCTCTCCCTTTTCTCTCGTTTTTTTTTCCAGACAGAGCATCCATAAAGTATGAATAAAATTAATGACATCACGAGCTGCACTTTGGAAGAGCCACTGTAGGAAAAAAGCCATACATCAGGGTGCAGAAGGAGCTGAAAATAATGTAAAAAAAGAAAGAAAGAAAAAAAAATTGACAGAGAAAAGGGTTGTGTGTGTGGGGACGGGGCTGCTTCACCCTTCTCCATCCTTACGGCACCTCATCTTGCTGTATATGTTATTAAGTTTGGTTTCAGATACACTTTTAAAAGTTTGGACACAATTATTGTTTTTCTTTCTTTTTCAAATATCTTTATGTCGTGGCAACAGCTATATTTCTTTGTCCTGACTTTTTTTTTTGGTCAGCTAAGTAATGTAAGTGATCAACACAGCCCTGTGCTGCGCATTCTTTTACAGACTGGCCTTTGGTGTGGGAATGGCACAGATGACAGTGGAAAGGAACACTAGTGTGGACTTTGGCAAGACACCACCTGGTTGAGTTGTGTGCTCTGCGGAAGAGGGAGAGCAGTGAGCGAGGATTCTTATATAGCTTTTTCTCGACTTAGACGGTGTTAACAGCATTTTCAACAGCACGGTCCCCTTGGAGTTGAGCAGCAAACCTCCTGATGTTACAGACTTTGCTCAAACAGACTGTGGTGAAAAATGAGCATTGTTTTTAAAACGGTAATATTGTTCCTTGAAGCAGAAAAAAGATTTATCAATCCTTCTGCATATTATTGGCAATTTAGTGTGACACTGTTTCATTACAAGAGCAACATCACACAAAAGTCTGACTGGGTAAAATCTGAGATCTTATTCCCCTGAATCCAGTGTGAACACCAGATCTGCTAAAAATATGCGATAGCAAGGTGAAGCTCAGCAGCAGCATGGATGGGGAGCAGTGGCGGCAGCAGCGCAGATTGTGGCAGTCGAGTGAGCAGGGGTTTCAGATGGATGTGAGCTTGTGTGAGGCCAAGGCACAGAGCTACCTCTGTGCGTCTCACCGGACTATGTTGCAGAATGACTCGGCTATGTTGCAGTCGTGACAAAGATAAATTACAGCCACTGGAAAACATTTCTACATTTTTTCTCATTCCCTCCCCTTCTCCACACCTCTTTTCTTTTTTTGCCATTGGGTGTAGTCCAAATGTGTGCCACACTAAAGGGAGATGGTGGAGGTGGGAGAGGTGGGGGTTGCGCCTCACCATTTACAGGTCAGGTACTGTGTTTTATGATGGAACATGCTCTCTGTCGCCAGATTTATGCACATGGACAGCAAACACTTCTCCCACAAACCAACCTCTGAAACTCACTAAAAAGGATTCCCAGTTAATTCTGGATTTACCGCAAAACATGTTTAGAGCAGGTATTACAGATGTACACTGTATGTAATATTACAAACTAGGCTCCCTGGATCCTGTCTGTTACAGTGATAATAAGAAATAAAAAATCTCACAGGAAGGCAACTAAGGTGGTCTGGTGGGGAAGTTAATAAACTAATTTATGAATGTCTTAACTCTCATTTAACTCTCATTTTAACATTTAAGTCTTGATGCAGAGCCATTAAGCCTGATCTAAACCATCCGATGTTTAGACAAAGAAGTCCAACCTCTGTTCTACTCTAAATGTTTCTCTTTGTCTTATCATTCAGTCCTCTGCTCCCTGCACTCCTCCAGCCTTCTCGCCTTCCAGGACTCTCTCCCTGTGCAAATATTTCAGGGAGCAGGCCTCAAGTATGGTGAGGTGTTTTGGGTGTCTCTTTAGGTGGGCTGCAGCTGACGATATGATTGTGTGGTCAGCACTGCTGAGCACAGACCACCCAGCAGGCAGCTGCTGCCATAATGACCTATAGGCCAGCAAGGAAACAGGAAACAGGAAGAAGAAGGCAGGACATCCTGTTCATCTAGATCAGTGTGTTAAACATGACATCACGAAAGCATCATTCTTTAATGAAAAATACCTGATCAGAGGCCAAATATTCTGTTGCTCTGCCCTTAAGTCACCTCAGCTCAAATACATCTATCTACGTTCTCTGTGTGTGTGTCTTTCTCAGCATCTGTCTCAGTTTGCCTTTTCAGCACTCACACTGACACTGTTTTCGAGACTGCTCCATCATCCCAGACATCAAATCCTACCCTCTTCAGTGTGAGAATAAAGAAGAAAAAAATACACGCATTTCCATTTCAATATACACCAGCAACAACCTCACAAAACTCAGACAAAAAAAACAAAACACAAAAGCACAAACATTCCGCCACGCAAACAGACAGAGACAAGACACAAACTTGAACGCACGCACACACACCTCCCAGACACACAGCACATACTGACAGACAGACACACAAAGAAACAGCAAACACAAAGCACAGCGCAGCCAAAAGTCTACTTTATGCAGAAAAATTCTAAAGTGTGTTTTACAATACAATTAAACATCAAAGGCTGATATATTCCTCTGTGATCTTTAACACCCCAGTGAACAAACCCCATACACCCCCATCCACTTACAGCATACAGAGAAAGTTGCTGAACGTCACCGCTAATTACTAGATAGAGACAGGAGAAGACTTTGCATCATTATGCAAAAACCAGGACATATTAAAATATATACATTCAATCCACCATAAACCATTCAAGGACTGTGTTATTTACTTTAGATTATTATCTTTTAGGTTTTGTGAGTAATTGCAGCTCTTTTGAAGATATACAGACAGTGCTCCTAAGGCAAAGAAATACTTGAGTAAACATTTCCAACATGCACAACAGTTAGGACAATGAAAGAGGGATCTGTTCAAAATGAGTAAATAAACACATGGTGAGGTTGAGCCCTACACTTTTCATTAATAGTATAAAATGTATGAAAAACGAAAAAGAGACTTTTCCTCCCATGTAGCAAAAGAGAGAACACCTGCTCTGTGCAATAAACAAGAATACAACAAGCCCCTGAGTTATTATAAAACTTAAGTGTTTTCATCTGCTTATAAACAGACAAGAAAAAAAGTTATTCTAGGCAAATGGCTTAACATTTCCACATTATTTGTGTCAGATACATTTGCTAAAAAGAAGGTTTATTTTTTATTCTATCACATTTGGATTTTAGGTGTTCTCTGATGCAGTTATTTGAGAGTACGTAAACCAAAATATACTGCATTATTTACAGGATATACAGTGGTGTCTCTTGACGGTTTAAGATATTATGCTCCGTTTATATGAGGTAAATATGAGTCTCTACAATTGACTCTTATATTACCTTCTCGTTTGAGCCAAAGGGCATGAAGTCCAATTACAGTACTTCAATATCTAGCTGCAGATCTTGCCAACGTGCAATCTGCAAATGAGTGTTTTACTGATGTTTAACTGAGCAAACTCTGCAAACCCCTTCCAAAATATTTGAAACCATTAGTGAAAAAAAACTTTAAAGCATAGCAAAAGGGGCTATTAAATTATTTGCTTAAACATAAATGCTTCTGATGTTTCCATTAAGAATAATGTTTTCATAAATCTGGTTTTCCATAAGTAGGAAATCTTGAAATGTGCCTTCTGTACACCATTAAATGTCTATGCTCAGAGGTAGCACAGTGACATACTTTACTCCTTTTTTTAAAAAAGATGCAAGTTTGATACCACAGATTACATGGAGAAGTATTCTTAAATTAATGGAAATGATACTCATGATTTATGATTAAAGATTGAACAGTCTATGCTGATTTTGTCTGAGCACATTTAAAACACATGGCAATGCCCTAACCATGGCACACAATGTGTCCCTTCCCTTCACTTAACTAAAGCTTTACTGAGCCCCTGGTGTACAGCAAAGTGCCCTGACAATCGGCTCAATGCCCTAGCCAATCACAGGGACACGTGACCTTCTAATCCCTCTCTGTGAGAAGGGTAAGAGTGTGTTGTCACTGTTGGTTTTGTGAATCAGCGCCCAAAATCCCAAATGATTTGTCAAGAGGGAGAGGTCTTAAGAGAATAAGAGAAACAAAAGTAGCGCAGGCCAGATAGTGTGGGTGTCGGTGTGTGCATGTGTGTGTGTGTGTGTGTGTGTAACAGAAAGACAGACAGAGAAAGGAGGCAGACCATGCTTTTGTCTATGCATTGTGTGTGTGTGTGTTTGCGTGTGATTGCAAATGTGAGTGTGTGTGTGTGTGTGTGTGTATGTGTATGTGTGTGTGTGTGTGTGCGTGTGTTTGTACAGGGTCTCTGAGATTACAGAGCTTGGCTGACAGAGTCCTCTGTGTGTAATCGTAGGTCCACATGCGAGCGCTCACCTTCCTCTGAGCGGATTAACCTAACGCTAAATCCCAAGAGAGCAACAGGCCAGACAGGCCACACAGAACAACTTCATTGACGATGGGCAGAAGAGGGAAGACCATCATTTTATATATACATATACATATATCTCTCTCTATATATAAATAAATTTATATGTACATATGTGTATATATATATATGCTCATATATACATATATATTATATATTCATGAGTAAACAACTCATATAAAACATCATAAAGGATTATAAAAACTAATGGCTAGGCACAGGACATACATCCATGAATATGGCAAGTGTTGCATTGACTTTTTATAGGCTGTATCTTTTTTTCAAATTGAACTTACTGTGAAATTCAATCAAGCCGTAAAAATGAGTGTATGCAATACGCTTTTCACAGAATCACAAATTGGGTTGATATGCTGTAGTAGACCTCAACACTCTCACTTAAAAAAAAGTACTTTTCAAGATTCCCTTCAAAATATTTCTCTAATAAGCTGTTTTTCAAATTGAATAGCTGTGAATGTGGTGTGAATATTATTAGTTTTGTTAATTTTCTGAAACAGCAGCTATTTCTATATTAATGGCATTTTATAACAGCATTTTACAACTAAATTTACTTTTTTAGATTTACTGTTTACTAATTATATTAATGAGCATGAGTTAAATTCACAGAGCTCAGTCAGTTCCACAATCGGTCAAATTAACATGTGTTCTGTAGTAATTTTACATTTTATAACCATCCTTAGTTCATCTGCAGATTTCATCAATGGGCCTCATAGCCACACTTAAAGTACAAGGTAAACAAATTCAATTTTATTCATTATTCAAGTTGTAACTTGCAAAAGTTGCCACAGGTTAATTATGGTGTCATTATTAATCCTCTCACTGCAACAGGTTCAATTGAGCCACAGGAGACTGAACTAAACTCACCTTATAAATATATCATTCTCGCTGTAGAGAGAGAAGTCTAAACAATCAAAATCACACAGTCACAGAGAAGAAATTATGATTCAGCCTGAATATGCCAAACCTTCTCTAAAATACTGAATTATAGTATGTTACCATTTTTTCTCTGGTCTGCATGAATTAACGTTTAAACAAGTCTGACAAACTGTGTTTTCCTCTGGTTTGGAAATGATTAATGTTTGCATCATTTAGTCTTGCTCTAATATATTTATGTAAATTGCATTTGTACATGTTATCTTGATTTGATGTATAATAAGACACGGTAATTGTGATCTTTAGTGCACATCAGTTTGTTTAGTATATTTAAACTGGTAAAGAATTATAAATAACCACAAAGTAAGGTCATCTTATGTGTTTACCTACATGCTGTTGCTTTAATGATGCAAATTATCTGAAATTGAATAAATTAAAACTTCTGAACTGCATGTATTTTTTCCATTGTCTTGACTGGTTGTTTAAAGTTTCTTATCATTTTATTTATTTAAATTGTATACATCAGTTAGATACTTTTTATCTTTATCAAGTAGCGCAGAAGAACATACTGTATTATGTTATAATAAGGAGGGCAGTCTATTCAGTAGCTGTGGCTTTGGGGCTGTGCGCCTGCATGTGGACACGAGAAAGCTACACAAGGTCGACACAACTGTAACACTACCTAATGCACGCGACAGACCTTGACTCTCCTAATAGACCATAAACAGCTATTTGATGTCAGACTGTAATTATAAGACATAGTTGTCACCGGCATAAGTCGATCAGGGTCACAACAAATCAATAGACGCAGTTACTGTACTTTGTTAAGGAAGCAGCGCGCATCAAAATAGACCCTCAAGTTTCCCTCTGGAAGATTAAAAATAATGATTATGATTCAACGAGTCTTGTGGATGTTTGCGAGTGAGTGGCAAGTGATATGAGCGCGGTACTTACTTTATTTCGTATGAAATCTTGTCCGGATGAAGTGTAAGATACAACAAGCGGTCCGCCGGTTGTTTGGTCCGGTCGATTGACAGGAAGGTTGAAGCCGCTGCTTGATGGGGACGGACTTCGTCAAGACGCACTTAAAATCCAGGAGCGCAACTTAGCAGAGGACGTCGCCGGGAGGAAAAAAGTAACCTACAGTACGTGGTTGGAGTCTCTATAATATCAGAGACAACTACTCTCTCTCTCTTTCCCTCTCTCTCACACACTCTCGCGCTCTCCGTCTCTCTCTCTCTCTCTCTCTCTCTCTCTGATCGGACAGTGTGTGCGAAGGAAGCGGCAGGGACGCTTCGCCTGGTTTCTCTGCGAGGTGCCGGTGAGCGGAGAGGGACCCGGTGTAGCGGTGTAGCGGCGATGGCTGAGGTGGTGCTGGTATACAGCTGGACGTCTGGAGCTTGCTGGTGATGTTGAGAGGCTGTTTCTGTTCCTTCCCACAATCCCGACCGAGTCTTTCCCCAAACCCTCTCCTCTCCCAGAGCGAGGAGAAATAATCGATTTTTTTCTCTCTTTTTTTTTTGACTCCTGAAAGGGGGCGGGCTCACATTTCCCAACTCTACTTTAATGAAAGAGGCACGGCTCGTAATGCTTTATTATCGCGCCAGCCCCGTTAGAGTGGACGCACAATTAACTGCCCAGTGAGGACCACTAGAGGAAGATGATGGGGAATGTGTGCTTTAACTAATGAGCCAACGGAGAGCACGTTAAGCATTTGCAGCCGACTTTAGACAGTTAAATCTGAGTCTCCAAAGTCAATTTTTTGTTGTGCAAGACCCTTTTTTCGCCTGCTGTTGCATGCATGTCACTTCAAATGGTAAGAAAATGTTAAAACATAAGTCAGACATCCCCCAAAACCATCAACAGGATATAGCCTACAGCAAATCCCATGAAACTGTTTGTCACTTGTTTCAGGAGATTTTTTTAGAAACACTGAATATGCTTACATTGGAAAAAGTCAGAAAAGGCAAATCTCTCCACTCAAGAAAATGTAATATTAGAAAAAAGTTTGCTATTAAGACTAAATTAACTAACTCTAAGATAAAGGAAACTTTGATTTAAAGACTCATTATTCCATAATGTTGAATGACATGATATTCTTCCTCCAATGTGATGACACTTGAAAGGATCAACTCATACATCTTGTTCAGTAACCCCAAATATCATTCAATCTTCAACATATTTCTTCCATGTCTGTGCAACAAATGCTGCCTTCTCTCTCAGCCGCTACAAACTTTCCACCTCCCGCACACCGCCAATCATCCTCCAGGACCCAGCTATCTCCTACAGATAAGCCCTGACACAGACAGTAAGCATGGGGGAATTACCAAGCCTTTATCCATCCAACCAAATGATTTCAAAACATCCACTCTATTAGTGTGAAGATAACAATTAGAACAGCAAGTTTACCACTTCAGATAAGACACAGACAGGCAGCGCAATGGCTTTCTGTGCAGAGATGTATTCCTGATAGGCCCTGTAATACTGCGACTCTATTATGCTCACATTATATGGGTGCTGTATCAGTTTTAAGATTTTTTATGGTTGATCTGAATGAAGCCTGTTACACTCTAATGCACCATCAGGTCTCACTCTTGAGTTTTCTTCAGTCCATCCTCAGAAAAAGAAAATATATAATCCTGGGCTTCGAATAACTTGGGTGTTTGAAGTCCCTTCGCGATAGTTTTGGCTGGTCAAAGTTATATACAGCGGATAATCTTTGCCAATTCCATACTAAAATATTAAAGCAGTTTTTGCCCCTTACATTTTTTTCTTGTTAGTGTGAACAGTTTGCCACTTTTGTGGAATTTTTATCATGTCATCACCTTCATTGTATTGGTAGTGGGGTATATCCACTTTTACTGAAATTATTAGACTAACACCTCTTAATACACCTTTTGTCAAAATGCAGACTAACAGCAAAGCATTTTTCCTTACGAGCTTAGCTTAGCAGTAGCCACATGCCTGTCACTACAGACTGCGTGAAGTGTAAGTGGACACCAAGCAGCACCCTAATCTTTCTCTTCCTTTGAAGTTCACCTGTGAAGCATGAGCCATGTATGCAGCCAGCCACCCAGTCAGTCAGTCAGGGTAGGAAATGGCAGGACATGAAATCAGTTAATAAATAAATCAAGCTGGCTAATCTGCTTGACGGGCGGACATTACAGCGTGTAACTGAAGCCGCTGGTATCTGATGACTCGGGATACCACCTTCACATCACCTGACCTTTTAATCTTTAATAGCATTTCCTCTGGCCCCCAGACCTCCATAATAATCAATAAGGTGTAGTCTGTTAGACACAGTGGGTTCATAAAGGCAACATGGCAGATATCAGTGGCATCACATGTATGAAAGATACAAACTCCACACTTAACAGACACAACTTCACTAATTTCAGACTTCTGAGCATGTGCTAATGGCAACTGCATTAAATATCTCACCTACACACGGAAACATATTAGTGTGGGCATGATCGTACATACCACGTTCAATGTTCCTTCGCCTGCTGTCTTGCGTGCCCTCAGTCTCGTAGCTTTCTATGCTGTCTGTCAGCGATTCATCGGAGAGGTCCTTTCAGTGTAATGCTTGAGGTTGTCTTTGGTTGGCACCTGGGAGGAGAGGTAACATAGGGAAGCGTGAGGAGGAGAAGAGAGAGTGAAATGGTAATTGTTTGCATGCATGTGCATGCACCTTGCACATAGTGAGCGGGATCCATATTAACATCTACAGTATGTGAGTGTGTGTGTGTGTGTGTGTGTGTGTGTGTGTGTGTGTGTGTGTGTGTGTTTAATGGCTATATGAAATTTAAAGAAATAAGTTGGGGTGGAGGGGAACTGAATATATTTGAATGGTGAAAAATCATTAAATGAGGCAAACACTGGCTTATGCATATTCATAAATGACTGACTTGTCTACAGAGGAAAAACTTATAGTATATGCTCACACATTAATTGCAAAGTAAGGAATAGCCACTGTATATTTTGCTCTTGAGAGTACCAAATGGGGGTCTGTGGCTAAATCTGAATATGGTAGAACCAGCTTAAACATTTAAAGCCAGATTATTGTTACATTGTATTCATTCACAGTGTCATATTATGCCTTTTAGTTGGGTACACAATAAGTGCGTATAAACAAGCTGAGTGTGTTGTGGGTTAAATATTGTAAGTTTTGGCATTTGTGTTATCTGGAGCCAAAGTATTTTCCCCTTAAAGCTGGGGTAGGCAATTTTTTTCAGAAGCATTTTTTGAATATATTTGTTGAAATTCTCTTTACATCCCGACAGCAATCAATAAATCAATCAATCAATAAATGTTCTGCCACGGCCAATCATTTCATTCCCTACCGGCCTGTCTACCTATCTACCTGCGTGCATTCTGCCTGTGCACCCATTGCGCATGGAAATATGTTTTGCGGGAGTGGCTTTGGAGAGAGGCCTCCCACAAAGCAATCAAGCTGTCTCTTGCTAGTTTCTATAACATTGCCTAACCCAGCTTTAAAACAACCTAGATTAATAGTTTCATGCAATCCCAAAACTTGTGTTTTGATGTGCGTGCGTGTGTGTGTGTGTGTGTGTGTGTGTGTGTGGATGGGAGGGGGGACTGTCTCATCAAAGCCTGGTAGAGAAAAATCAACAGTTTTCCAAAACAATTATGTAATTTCAAATATGTCACAGTCTGTATACACACACTTTAGGATTTTGGGTAAATGCAATTTCGTGAGGTTTGGCATCAACTGGGCATAAAAAGAGAAGAAGGGAAACTACGACTGCATGTTAAGTCAAACACATAAGTGCGGTTTGCTGATATTGATCTTGCTTGGATTGTTTCTTAAGCCTCTCCTGGCAATCACTTCACAGCATGTGTCACACACACACACACATGCAGAATAGCCCGCCTGAAAATGTGTGTTTTTTTTGTAACGGATGGAGAAAGAAAGGAATGCCTCTCTCAAGCAAAAGATAAACACAAACACATTTCCAGGGCAAACAGGAACAGCCTGGGCTCACTGCAATCTGTTGTCGATCATGTTCACGTGAAAACACAATCTGCCTGTCACAGTAGATGATGTTGTCAAGCACTCTGCCTCACTGCTCTTGAGAATTAGCCAGCTATTGCGGAAGCACTACAAGACACATGGAGTATTTGTTGTATGTCAGATATGTCTGAGGATGCCTCCATCTTTATTTGGTATTTACTGTTTTCAGTCATTCTTTCTGCATTGGTTCCCTAATGAATTTGAGAGACATTTGGTGTTTTGAGAATAGATTGATGCTACTTGATGTGACGACCAAACTCTTCACTGGGGGTACAGAAAGACCTGCAGGCCAATTTTACTCATAAGCTCAGCTGGGGATCTATAGATCTTACTTCTGCACTTGTGTGTAAATAGGTGTTTGTGTGTCTTAAAGGTAGACTTAAATAGATGTTTGAGGGGCAGTCACAATTCACATATTTTTAGAATGAAGTCTCAGTACATCATGCTAATATTTAATTAGAATATTATGAATTAGTATATAAACATTTCCTCTGAAATGTAATTGATGACAGGATGGAAAAGCCTCTGAAAAAGCCATTGTGTATGATTAAATTTTGCTCCACATATTTAGTTGTAGGAGATATTGGGGAAAATTATACAAGCCTAAAGAAATGAACTAAGCCGCAAAATGAAGAAATAATTTAAAAAGAGTAACAAATATAACAAGTAAGGCGTTTATAAAATTGTATCTGTATATCCTGCATGTCCTCATACCTAAATGACAGAATATGTTGTTTGATGACTCCCAAGATGACATATATAAATGTTCCCCAAAACAACATGACCAATGGAGAGTACCAGCTAAAGGCAAACCTTTGATGTCATGGTAACAATAAACCCGTAGTCAAAGTTTTGAAACAGTTTGGTTATGTTCAGGCACCAAAACTAATTGATTAGGTTTAGGATAGATCATGGTTTGGGTTAAAATAAGGAAGTCACATTAGTAATTCACATGATACAACTTAACAAGTCAACATTGACTGTTGGTTTCACACAGGACACAAATGGCGGCCTCCTAGGTGAAAGCAATGTGTCTGACCCATCCATCCACCCTGGTCCAACATGGACTGCCGCTCTTTATACTATCTCACCTGACTTGTTCCTTTGCTCCTATCACAATTACTACGGCCTCTAGAGGTTGTGGCCTAACAATAAACATAAATGTGGGTTGCAATTATCTGTTTGCACAGACAACCTATACGGACATACTTTTGGGGAGGACTGTCTGGATAAATCTTGTTAATGTGTAATCTGCAAGTGTAAGTGTCATGTGAGCTTCAGAGCATAATGTTTGTAAAACTCTCCACTAGAGGTATACCATGAGATTTTGCGACAGTGACAATAGTGACTCGTAAAAAGCTGTCTCGCATTATCAGCACGAAGAGTGTGTAACATTGTCACTGTTTTTGCACCGCAGTCCATTATAAACCACATAACAGATAATGTTTATACAAACATGTTTAATCTCTCTGAACCTGCGGCCGGATTATGGTGCTTTGACAGTGGCAATGGTTGAAAGGATTGCTCTGATGCAAAACTTCTTTGCCCACCCCTGCTGTATATTATTATTACTTCTTCTTCTTCAAACGTATGTATTCTACGTGGTGAGCGTCTACGCTGCCTGAATTCTACCAGAAGTAGAACAAGATGAACTTAGTGATGAAACATGCTCTGTAGCGCTATTTATCCCTTTTCAGCTACTGTAGAAACATGACAGGACAATGTGGTGATGTCCATGGAAGGGGGACCTGCAATTATGTAGATAGTAATGACTCATTTTAAGGTAATTAAAACATAAGGGTTTATTATGTAAGGTCTTTAAACACCACTGAAAACATAGTTATAGATCTTATATTTCTGTCAATAGATCCTTGAAAATGTTACACTCTGGACCCTTAAAAAAATTCAGCACATTTAAACTTCTTCAACATCTTAAATATATTCTTTGTTCATGTTAACAGATGAATATTGTACAGGACTTGATAAACCTGAACATCTGGGTTGTGTTGTCAGGGAAAACATACCTGCTTTAGAAGTCATCTCACACTCTGCAAGCAAGATGAGAGACATTTCCCTGCCAATCTGCTCCTGGTATTTTATGTAAGTCATCCAAAGCGTTATATTACACATGATTTGGAGCTCCTTATTAATAAGGTTTATAATGAAACTCAGAGGGCAATATCATCAGTAATTATAGTTGCAGGAATTGTACCATTGTACAGTATAATTGCGGGAGCAAAGGTGAGAAAACCACATTTAATTAACTGAAATCATATGTCCTCATATTACAAAATAATAAAATAAAGAATTTCATGCTTCTGGGGAAGTATTTATTTGTACATTCAAATTAGCTTTTGTAATATAAAGGTGACATTCCCCTTGCTAAATTTAGATTGCCTGCAATATTACCTGTATAATTCTACCATTGACAGAAAGCAGTATGTTCAAACTGTTTTTGTACCATGTATAGATTATACATACCACTGCCTTGTGGTAATTGCCTTTGCAAAATTTGTTAAATGTAAATATAACATATTTTTACATACATGTGTTTTCTGTAAAGTATTGTACTTTTCTTTTCATTTGCTTTGGTCAGCTGTAATTCTTGTAGTTTAAAGAAAAGAAAGTAGCAATAAAATATTTATATGAAAAAAAGTTCTATCTGCTTATCATTAGCTGTTCTGTTCCATAATGGTATGACTAATTTTTCACTGAAACCATTTGGAGCCTTATTTTCAGTAACACAGTTTTCTGTGTAGTTTGGCTTTTAACTGTGTTTGGACAGCATGAAATTCACTGTACCCGTGCATGCATTTCCTTGTCCTTATAGTTCAGTTTCAGAACAGCACCCATTTGGCTCAAAATCCAACTTGAATGCAATAATAACAGTCAGAAGTCCTCTGAAACTGTAATAGCCACATAACGACCCCCTACCGTGCAGTGTCAAATGAGAGACAGCACTGGTGATTTGCATGTGTCGTGTTTAACCAACAGTTTTCTGTCTGTACACCTTTTATGCATTATGGATGAGGCACAAGCTGAACAACAAGCTCTCCCTTTGTTCTGCCTGATGCTCCAGTTACATCATAGGAAAAGCCCCATGGTCCTGTGACTGCGCCGACTGGCTGAGACACAGTGCCGCTGGGCGAGTTGTTGATCAGGCCTGTTGCTTCTTCACTTTGTTGTACTATCTACTATACGTGTACATGTAGAGATGGCCACATACACAGCTACAAAACACATAAAAACATCCAAATAACATTTGGATATTTAAAACCCAAAGGGCAGCTGTTGATTACATATTATGTGATTATTCAGGCTTGATATCTGCCAGTTAATTAACTTGATGAATCTGTCCAGACTGCTTACTAATTTTACAATCAAAATGATTTAATGTCATTTATGTCATAAATGTATACATGGCAGGTGTCTTCAGTATACCACCTGCTACGTATGAAAAGTACATTTTGTCTACAGAGGTGCATTCAGACAATCTGTGTAATTAAATGTGCTGCCTGAAGGGGAGCTCTGCATCCTTCTCAGCACAGAATAGACTGGTTTATCACATGGGATAACTGGAGGAATGCCCCATACAAAGTTTAACCAGTATTTTTTAACCTTAGATTATTTTTAATTTAGTGGAAAGTGTAATAAAACTTTCATTTAGAGGAATCATGTAACATTTAAGCAAAGTAATCTTATTTTTACAGAATTAAATGTCAGTAATTATCCCACATGCAAACATTTGAATAACATTCGTTTTTTTATTCTAATCCCTGACACTGGCACTTCTCTCTCCTCTCTTGTAGCTGTAGAAAGTGTAATTGCCAGACTTTATGTCTGTATATCACAGGCTCAAAGTTCCCTTTGTCTCCACTAGATTGCTTCATGTGAGGGGAAAAAAAGAAACTCACTTTCTGCTAATGATTTTTCCTCCCTTTGAATGGTTGGAAAGTAATTCCCAATGAACTGCTCCAACACAGGCACAGTTATTTCATTGTTCTCTCTGCCCTTTCTCTAATTGTGCCCATAAAGGGGAGATGGTGATGTTACATTTTTTAAATTCTGTTTAAAGGGAGCCCACTGGTGTTTCTTGAAGTGGTGCAAAAGCTGTGTCTGCAAAATTAATAGTGTTAAATATACAGAAATGGAATGAATCCTTAGTGTGAGGTAGTTCCATTGTCAACATATGAATATGTTTAAATAAGAACTATATCAAAAGGTAAACTTTATTTAATCAATGTTTGGTTTCCAGTTACATATTTTTATAATCCTTCCCAGAAAAAATACAGGATTGGTTGCTTGTTTAAAGGCCTAAAATGACTCTAAAGTTTCATTTACCTGACAAGGACCTCTTGTGGCCATGCAAATAAAGACTGTCATTGGTTTAGGAGCAAAAGTGGCATTAGTATGAGGTTATGTAACATGACTTTGAAATGGGAGACCGCTGTTTATTTCCCATTGGTTTCTTTTAACCATGACCACGATAGTTCCGTAAACTTATCTGATAGTTCTTTTTAAATTCTAACCACCGTCTGTCCCCAACCTTAACCAAGTAGGTTTTGTGACTATCTTAACCATAGTGGTGGCATGTTGCCCTGCTAATAGTGGAACCAGGTCAGAAGAGGTCTTGTTTTGGAAGGCAATATCAATGTATCTGGTCATTTTGTTTGGAGGATTTATAGTGTAATTGTATTAATTTTCTATAGCTGAAATAAGTAGTGATCAGAAGTAGATCAGAAGCTTGTTAACAAGGAATAGATGTAGACAAGTATTTGTGTAGTTGCTTCAGCAACACAAGATAACCGTTTTACTATTTTACTCTTCACTATTTTATACTTTTACTCATTTGATCATTATTTTACTGAAAATGTGTTGGCCTAAACATTATGGTATTATACATTCATCTACAGCACAAAATCCTACAGTCGTTTTTGTTTCATATTCCTATAGTAACCATTGCACAGCAGTGCCTCCTGCAGCTGTTGACCTCAGCCAATTCCCTTCACAATTGAAGATCACTCAGCATGGCTATGCAACTTCTCCCACACTCTCAACAAGCAGCTGATAGCATCTCACTGTGAAGAAAAGCAAGTGAAGCGGAATATATTGTGTGTCTAAATGAGGGTTCCCCAGCTCTGATGTGTGATAGCGAGGCCTAGCGACCATCAGGCTAGGCCTATGTTACACGGTGGAGCTCGGCAGACGAGCGGCAGCGTCTAAAGCTCTTTGTGCCTCCAGGATCACCCCGACTCATTCTTATTCAGACATGATCAGAGGGGAGGCAGGCAACTGAGATTAGCTGCAGATCAAAGGAGCTGCCTCGCGCCAGCACTCGTGTTTTGTAGATTTAGGCATCCCCAGCGAACAGGCGTTGTATGGTGGTGGCAGA
The DNA here is from genome assembly GCA_029875015.1 of Lepomis gibbosus. Classification (NCBI taxonomy): domain Eukaryota; kingdom Metazoa; phylum Chordata; class Actinopteri; order Centrarchiformes; family Centrarchidae; genus Lepomis; species Lepomis gibbosus. The sequence continues at coordinate 78,834 of JAPMOB010249790.1, forward strand.
GCGTCATACTGTTTTCTGGCCTCGACAGTGCTCAGGGGGCTAAATGGAAAGAGAGTTTTCATACAGGAGACTGGACTGCTGCTGGAAATCTTCCAGAATTAAATAATAAAGACAATAGAGAATGAAAAGGAAAAATAAGAGCATAATAAGTATGCTGTTACTGTAGGCCATTTCAGTGGAACAAAGATTTACTTTCCATGCCATTGCAATTGAAACTGCTTCCATATGTGTAATAGGACTTGGTTCAGTGATAATTTGTTTTAAAATGAAATACACATTCTACAGTAACATATCATAGGTAACTCAAGAGCATCTGGATCAGTGGTGCCCACCAAATAACCATGGAAACTAACTACTTCCTTAACTACTTCTACACAATCTGTCAGCGGCTGTTACAGAATAAACAAACAGCAAATTACCTCTATGCTGTGTCTTAACCTTCCTATTAATTTGCACAGAAACAGCTTTTGTATTATGAATGACTTTTTAATGTGTGACAATCCTAACCTTGAATAAAATTTTATTTCATCTATGCTCACATTTCAGACATTAATAGTAAAGATAAACAAACATCCCCCTAGCATTCATATTTCATAAAAAGCAGCAATAATGAAACTAATAGCAGTGAGTGTGAAGGTGAAATGACAGGATGAGGAGAATTTCAAAGACAGAGAGGCAACTGCGTAAGAGCGCTCGCCACCCTACAGAGAAAGAAAACAACGCGCTTCCTCAACTCCGCTGACCATCAAAGCCGTGGAATTCAGGGGCAGAAAAGCTAATAAGTGAGGACTGAGCGATTCCTGTAAACTGGGTCAAAGTTAATACCAAGAGGACAGTATCTCTCCCCAGGTATCAAATAAGGGATGTGAATGCATGTCTACTTGTCTACTTACAGTACATCTATACATCTTTTTTTTACCTGTTAATTTTCTCTATTTTAGTTTGTTACAGTTTTGTTTGAGCTTTGCTCAGAAAAGGAGGAAGTGTTTACATTTTACATTAGTGTTAATTAGTAGTTGTGATTGCAGGTTGTCCAATGGGATTCAAAATAAAATCAGAAATCTCAAAATTACTCAACATATAAGGATATCAAACTCAGGAATAAATTTACTTCTCCTCTTATTTTATCCAACAGCTACAGTTGATTCAAATGTTGATGGAAAATATCCAACAGTTATTCACTGCTCATTAAAATCAAACAAAGCCTTTGCTTTAGTATGAAATTCCATTTGGTTGTTTTGGGAAAAGTGCCCTATAGTAGCTTTTCTTATGTCTCCTGTGAACCCATTTGGTAGGGAATACACCCGTTCTGTTCGTTGAATAAGATGAAAGTTTCTCCTTTGTTTTTAAAAGTTTGCCCAATATGTCTAACTTTAACAGCAAACTGTGTGACACATATTGCTACTGAAGTGTGTATTTGCCACTTAGGTAGCTACCTCAAGGGAATGAGTCATTTCTAAAGCAAACAGCATGTTGAGGCCATGCTCTTTTCTCTCACTGATAATTCCAGATTGCGCAATGAGATGTTCTAAGCAATTACCCTTAAAAGTACCAGAAACCTAAACTGACTGTGAAGAATTAGAAACAGAGAAACTACGGAATAGAACTTCCTACTTTAGTGACTTTTCACCGTTTGTCTTACCATAGAGAAATAAAAATGTAGATTGTTTAAACTTAAACACATCTCAATCAGCTATTCCACAGGAGCTCCATTGAGGTGATTGGCACCAGCTGGGACCTGACTCCTCCTTCAGTAGTGTTAGAACTCCTCTTGTGTCTTTTCTTGTGTCTTACTTTGTCATGAGCAATAAAAACTCAAAGTAAACACCAATTTATTGTATCTTCTGGCCCTGTTAACACTGGCATATTCTTTTCTGTATTGGGCTCCATGACAAAGACATCATTCACTAAATCAAGCAAGGGTATAATGAAACAATTAGGGAGCAGCACTTCAAAATGCAACTCAGAACGGTTCAAATTGAGCAGCTCAAATATCAAAATTATGGCTTAATCTGTTAAACATGTCATGACCCACTGTGCAGAGTACGGTTTGAAATCGTGAGAGACAGGTTTTCCACTGGCAGCATGAGATCCAGAGGAGAGGGGAAAAGGGAAGGGAATAGGTGTACTGTGAAAACTCACCCTTGCCGTTTCTCTGCTTCCCCAGGAAGTTACACCCAGCAGCACCAGCTAAGGCCCAGCTCAATCAGACAGTTAAAAAAATTATTTAAAAAGAAAGGTAAAGAAAGGCGATAGTTGACAAAAAGAAAACAAAAAAATACCGACAAATATTGCCTAAAATAAATGTCCTGCATGTGATAAAGCCAGACCAGCTGGCTTTGAATAGAACCCCCCAATTTGGGTTGTGTGTTTGCCCCCGATCTCGGTCTGAAGTGACACCGGGTCTGGTTCTTTCCAACCACCCCCCACCACCTCTACCCCTCCGTCTCAGCTGAATCCACCTGTTCCCATCAGTCCTGGTAAATTTAGCCTTCTGAGGGATCAGTGAATGACCCCCCTCACCCCACCCCAACCGAAACACACATACACACACACACACCACAGACCTTTGTCAGCACTTGTATATGTGCCCTGGATTATTGCCCCCCCAAGAATGCTGCCATCTTCACAGTGGCAAAAAAAGACACCCCTCCCCTTTTTTCCCCTTCACACTTCCACATCTTTAAACTGTCCAGATGACATTCTTATTTGTTGTATGTTCTTTTGAAACAGAGCTGTTACAGGTGGAGCTAAGTATCCATACTTTGCACAAACATTCAGTTTGTTTCTATAACCTCTCTGTAAACATTTACCATACTGTATTAAAAGGGCCAGATCTGTAAGACTTTTATTATGGAAAATAAGAGCTCATATAAAAAAATATAATGTTATTATTTCTTGAATTTGATAGCCTAGGGTATCCCAGCTGCAAAACATTAAATCAACTTTGCTGTATCAAACACTGTTACCCCTTTAATAACCAACATCAGTGTAATGTTATGTGAATCATAAATAAATTATCCAATGGAAGAGATTAGCAGGCATTGATAGCATCTTGTCAAATGTCAAAATACCAGGTGCAATGGTATACACCTATAATTTGGTAATTATAAGCACATTTAACTAAGTATATCTATGACTAAAATCACCTACAGTCTTGTTATTTTTTCAAGAACCACAGTGCTCAGGAAATGTCATTTCTTCATTAATACATGATAAAAATCATGCATCTCCATCCAAGAGAAAAGTTTTGAGTTTCCCTAAGCTGCTGGCATCTTGACTGAAAGCCATTTCTCCTTCTAAATGATACATTCAGTAGAATGTAAGTATCAACAAGCTTAAATCGTAATATCCGCTGTGACTGTTTTCACATTAGCAGAGTTTTGCGGGGGTGGAACAGGGTTAATTGTATTTTTATAAGGTATTTTCCAGTCAGTTCTTATACCTGATGCCAAGATCTAATGTAGATAATGACACTGAATGATACACCCAAATTAGTGTTTTATATATCCCTCTTAAATCAAACAATTTGCTAATGTGGAGATTGATGATATAAAGGAAAGATGAGTAAAATATAGATTGGTATTTTCCCAGAATACATCCAAAAGAGGAAATCCACTGTGAGAAGAGATAAAACAGTGGTGTTCCCTTGATGATAGGCATTCACACTGTCCTGACAGTGAAATATATTTTGTATCGATCCAGGAGTATTGTTTACATGTTTCTGGGCACAGATAATGAAATAATTTGTTTATTTTTGGAAATTTCCGTCACCATCACTACCTGTACACCTATACATTGAGGGATCAGTGTCTGCCCGGTCTGGTATTTGTGATGACCTCGTGGGCAGGAATTCAGTGATTTTTTTGTGTGGGGTGGGGAGTGGTTGATGGATGTTGGTGGGAGTTCATTTAATTATGACATCCCTAGATGAGGGAGGGATTCAGTGTCTTGATCAAAGTAACTTTAACATGGTGACATAATCTGTGCAGTACCCTCAAAGCCAACATATTGCTTTTGATACCACAGAGCCTGAACAATCCACAACCATTTGCATGTACACACACATTCACATTGTGCTGGGTTTGTTTATTGGTTTGTGTATTTTGCCTAAAGACTTACTTTGACTTGCCAGTAGGGGCCTTGTGCGAGGGTATTTTAGCGATTACTCTCTTTTTAATGGGGCTGTTGAGGGACTAAGTTGAGGGACAGAGGACTGAAGCCTGGCTGTCTTTTTATGAGTGTGAAGAAGGAGAAAAACATAGAGCAGCATGGCAGTTTGTGCCACACTGTCGACCACAAGAATCAGCTAGGCTGCAGTACATAGTACATCCTGTCCTAATCAAATGAGGACTAGCCAGTCCACGTAAGCGTTTCCACCAAGTAGTCCAGTCCCGTTCAGTTCAGTTCCTTACACATTAGAATGGGTATTTTCGCGTTTCCATTAACTAAGTTCTGGATGGTACCAATGGAACCAATCCATTCTGTCCCATTTCTTTAGAAACACTGCAGTCCGTTGATTGGTCAATAGAATCATAATTTCTTGTGCGAAAAAGGACTCAATGGACAAACCCGCCGTTGTAAATATTCCATTGACTGCAATGGAAACTAAACACTCTCTTCAAATTATTTTTATTTAATTCTGAAAATACCAGTGTAACTGCTCCCGAGTTGTACTGAAGGTCCTGCCCGACACAAACCGGTGGCCTCAGGTACAGGAGGAGAACATGCTAGCTTGGAGGTTAAAAGCCATGGGCACTAGCATCATTTACTATGGCATGTCTTGAGACGTCGGGGTGTGAGGTTTACACACTGCAAAGACTAGCTGGCTACCATTTCACCAGCAACATATTGAGAAGAAAGAACACGAAACATCCAGTGTCCTCCATTGTGTTCCAGTGTTCCTTTGTTTACGCCATTGCGTTTATCATTTCAAGCTACTTATGTGTTGCCCTGTCTACATCAACTGAAATGTCTGTGGTGGAAACGCATGATTAGGTACATGTAGGTAAAGGTTAGGTACAGGTTTCAAAGATACTAGCGGAAACTTACACTTGGGATTTTGTGTAGCCTATGTATTTATGTTCATGCATGCTCATTTTAAATATGGAATTCACTCATTAGTGCACATATGTGTGTTCTTGTGCATATTAGTGTGTGTGACCGAGGGTGAGGCCGTGTGTCCGTGCTGTGGCTCACAACACTGTGGGCTATGCCAGTGGTGAAACACAAAGTGTTCTGTCAGCTGAGAGGTGACAGGCGCTCAACAGGAAACGTGGCATGGCGTCTCCCCTGAAAACTCCTTTCACTGTGTTTTATTTTCTCTCTATTTTTCTGTTGCTTTATCATTAAATCATCAACAGAAAATTAAAGTAATTATTGTAATGAACCCACTGACAGGTTTATGTAACTCTGGGTGGATTTATGAGTGCTTTTATAACAACTCTACAGTAGTCTGGGGCAACCCTATAGTCTGGCTTGGAGCTGCTGATAATGAGAATCACTTGTAAGAGGTCATGTGTATGTTGTAAATTTATTTTAAATGATAATAATGCAGAATACTGTGTTAGAAGTAATGCTTTTTGACTCATATTTGTCTGTGTGTGTGTGTGTGTGTGTGTGTTTCTTTTTCTGCCAACAGTGCACTGCATGGCGTGAGCTGACTTCAGCGTGTCTGCCCAGCCCTCTGCTCCACACAAGGTCGCTCTGTGTGTGTTCGGCCTCGGAGAGTGAGGGGAGGCCGCGGCGCACAATCACCACTAAGCACATACCTTTCTGCCCCACAGCCCCACCAGCCCAGACACAAACCCAGGGGCTGTATGTTTATCAAGCGTCTCAGGGTAAGACTTCTGGTTTAGGACCACTGCTCAGGTCCCTTTAACCATCATTTTCATCACGAATCACTCTCAATGAAAAGGATTTAAAGCGCTGACTTGAAATCAGCACTCAAAATCTGATATGCTTGATAAATACCAGCTGAGGCCTTAACCCAACCCGGACCGCAGCAGATTAACGAGGGTTGACCGAACCGGTCCTCTGGAGCTCTATCCTGATGAGCTCTGTTGGTTTTATAAGAGGCCCCCTGTGACAGGATCTGATAAAACACAGCAGGAGGAGGGTTTGAAAGAGAGCTGGAGAGTAGAAGAGAGAAAGATTGAGAAAGACAAGGGCATAGAGAGATTGAGAGAACGCAAGAGTGAGAGCGAGTACACACCTCAATCCAAAAACAATATTTAGACTGAAACCTTACCCTCTCCATCTGGCTCTTTTGAAGGGTGGATTTTGACTGGTGCCATGGATAAATCTTTATTCCACACTGCTCCTTCTGTAGGTCCACTCTGACATTGTTCCTGAAGGACAGTTGTACAGGAAATAAATGTAGTGAATGACAAAATAAATTATATGACAACTATCAGGGATTTACACACTGGATCATTTCTAATTGAATGACTGTAAAATAAATACAAGTAAAATGCAGGCAATGTACCGCATATTGGCAGAACTCATATTTGCTGAACTTGTAAGAGTATTCCTTTCCTCTCTTCCTCTTCCCATACTGTGATTCAAACTATGGCCTCAGGCACCATCCTTAAAGTGAAGGGCGGTCCAATTGAAACTTCAGCCCCATATCTGCAATTTAGGGGAATCGTCAAAGATATTAGTAAAAGAGTAATAAAGGGCAAAAATAGGATGACTTTCTGATTAGCCACATCCTTTAAGCTTTCACAAGTAGATTGGACCAAACTCACAATATCAAAACTGAGCATTTGATTAATATTCATGCTTTAGGTTTTAATCATTGACGTTGGATACAGTGTAACCACATCATTCAATTAAATCTCAATGCTGTAACTCACATTTTCTCCTCATATTGCTCTTTGAGTTTTTAACCCCTGAGTAAACCTCCATGACAGATGTTTTGATTTGAAAGCCAATAGGAACAGAGACAGTGATGAACTTACAATGCCTTTTGAACTTGAGTATATATTGTATCATATTCAGTAATGCCATATTAACTCAATATATGATCACAACTTCCTTTGAAAACATGCCAAGCAAGAAATTGCCTATTAGTATAATTTTTAAAGTAAGGATATATTTAGCATCTGTGTATAAGGAGTTTATCCTTAGGTTGTTGAATCAGAGAAAACTGAAAAACTCTACTATTAACAGATATTTTTGTCATGTCAGGGCATTTCACTGTGTAAAGTATCTTTGTAATCTAAGTAAGATAACGTAGCACTGTTTGGAAAATCATTAGCAGTATTAATTAATGGACTGTGCATCGTTACATAACTGTACCATTCATATAATATTGCTCATATGTAACCATATGATTGCCTGCCCAATCATTGGTGTCTCATGAGGTTGTCTGCATGGTCAACATGCAGAACCTCTTTGCTAAACACACCAGTAACCTTGTATGGAAAATCTCCTGCTCTTAAATGAATCTATACTTTTGCATTTTTAGTCGTATGGGGAGTCACAGGTAATGAGAGATAACATTCCATTTATTTACATTTGTTAACAAAATCTAAAGTATTTTGTCTGTGTGTCAACACTTATCACCCACTTTCCACAAATTTCAACTATGTTTCACCATTTTTTAAACTTTTTAGCCCAAAGGTCTGTGGATTTTTACAGTTGTGGGGAAAATGCTGTATAATTTTTTTGGAAATGTATTGTGAAAAAAATCAATGTAATGATCTGAATCAACATTTTATTTATATTTATTTTCTTTGAGTGAGGAGAAACTAAACCATTGGTGCTTTCTCTGTGTGTATCATGTCATCTATAGGTTATTGACGTCCTTTAAGGGGAAATCATTTGCTTTCTTTATTGCTCCTTATTATACACCCAGCAGGAAATTCACACTCTTTCATGTTTTCCAACCTGTGGTATTTTGTAAGTGATATATCACTTGGCTAGCTCATTTTAAATGTCTCTTAAGTATGGGTTCAGCTAGTAAACCACAAACATGATATTAATTAATCACCATCAACAGCCCAGGTTTTTATTGTTTTCCCTGTCTATTTCGTTTAATACACAGTATTGATGCATTCATTACAGTTTAAATTACAGAGGTCTGAAGTCTTAAGGGTTATGTAGTCTGGTGTGTATAAGAAGAAGAATATCTGAGATTTTGCTTTTGTAAATATATTTACTGATGTGAGTTGACATGCAAAAATGTATGACTTTTGTATCCTTGGTGTTGTGGCTACAGCATGGCATGTAGGGTCCAGTGGTTTACAAAATTTAGCAATAGCATACACAAGTATGTTTTTCTTAGGTAGAAGTAAATTAAGTGACACATTAAAGATATTGGTAGTAATTTACAATGTAATTTTATGTTGATAAGTCAGAACAAGATATTATACAATGTCCATTCTTGTCTTGCACAACTTTTGCAGCATTCCCAGTAATGTACATTTCAATAAACTATTGTCACTATCTGTTGTGTGTGATACCTGGGTAAAACTGTATGACGGCTGAGGTACTGTTGCAGGAAAAAGTATGTTAACCCTTAGGAGCTACCTGGATTTCCACATAAATTGGTCATATAATGTGATCTGATCTGCATCTAAGTCACAACAATAGAAAAACACAGTCTGCTTAAACTAATACCACACAAACAATTATATGTTTCATGTTTTTACTGCGTAAACATTCACAGTGCAGGGTGGGGAAAGTATGTGAACCCTTGCATTTAGTAACTGTTTGATCCTGCTTCGGCAGCAATAAACCTCAAACAAACTTTTCCTGTAGTTGCAGAAAATACCAGAACAATGGTCTGGAGGAATCGCTTTCTTGAGATCATGCCACAACATCTCAATTGGATTGGAGTCAGGACTCTGACTGGGCCACTCCAGAAGGCATATTGTCTTCTGCTGAAGCAATCCTGTTGTTGATTTACTTCTGTGCTTTGGGTCGTTGTCCTGTTGTGTCACCCATCTTCTGTTCAGCTTCAGTTGGTGGACAGATGGTCTTACATTCTCCCGTAAATGTTTTGATAAACTTTGGAATTCATTTTTCCGTCGATGATAGCAACCCTTCCTGAGGCAGTGAAGCAGCCCTAAACCATGATTCCCCCTCCACCATACTTCACAGTTGGGATGAGGTTTGGTAAATTGTTCCTTTTTTTTCCTCCACACATAGGGTTGTTTGTTCTTTCCAAAGAACTCAACTTTGGTTTCATTTGTCCTCATAATATTTTACCAGCAATGATGTGCCAGCAGTGGCTTCCTCTGTGGCGTCCTCCCATGAACTCCATTCTTGTTTAATGTTTTATGTATTGTAGAGTCCTCAACAGAGATGTTTGCATGTTCCAGAGATTCCAGTAAGTCTTCAACTGACACTGTAGGATCCTTCTTAACATCATTGAGCACTCTGCACAATGTTCGCGCAGTCATCACTGCAGGAAGGACACTCACAGGGAAAGTAGCAACAGTGCCAAACTTTCTCCCTTTATAGACAATTTGTCTTACCATTGACTGATGATAATCAAGGCTTTTAAAACAATTCTTTATCTTAGGTCTTCTAAGGGCTCTTTTGTTTGAGGCATGATTCACATCAGGCAACGCTCCATGAGAATAGCACAATACAATTTGCGTGTGTCTTTTATAGTGCAGGGCAGCTCTAACCTACACCACCCTGCACTGTGAATGTTAACTAATTTAACTAAATGTTAAATAAAAACATGAGTACATGTAATTGCGTGGTATTAGTTTAAGCAGACTGTGTTTGTCTGTTGTTGTGACTTGGATGAAGGTCAGATCACATTTTATGACCAATTTATGCAGAAATCCAGGTAATTCCAAAGGGTTAACATACTTTTTCCTGCAACTTTATATTCATACTTTGCTACACCCTAAGATGACAAACTAGTGTAACACTTGCCTTTGTCAAATGCATGACATGAGAGAGTACAGTGAAACAGCCATAACTTGCAGATCACAGCAGACCAAAGCCTGAGGGAGTACAGTGCTTTGGTGCCCAGGGAAAACAAAGTCTCAGGCCAGAGGTTTAGGGTGTTGCCTGGCTCTTCTGTCAACTGCATTTAACATGACAGAACACAACTCTGACTCAGACCACATAGATAGAAAACCTCTGACTATGTCAGGGGAAAAAGGGATATATCAGTTGTTTCATTGTGGCACATTCTGTATGACTGCCACACATGCAATGCATTTGAAGTTGTAATTTGGTTAAAAAATACAGAAAGAATTTTAGTTTGTTTCTGTATTTGTCTTAGAAAATGAGCGAAAAATAACGTTAAGACCTTTGTCTACACACAGACATACATTACACTACATGAAAAAATTATTGAATGAATCTTAATTGTTCAAGATTAAATTGCTGCCCTTGGCTATATGTTGCTAGAGATATTCTTAAATTCATTGTGACAATTGGTTTAGACATAATAGAAAATTCTAATTCCTAACTAGGTTTGGTGATGGTTTAACATTACACAGGTTGACTAGTTATTCCGACCTGTACTACAGAGTGATTACTTGTGCTTGTTCTAGCTCTGATTCTACTCAGTATTGATTTTCTCTCATTTCAAATGTCCAGAACTAACTCCCTTTGTGTAGAACCAATAGGAGGTAAAAGTATTTTGAAAGGGCAGCTCTGGGTCGTGTTTAGTTTCTGGTAGAATTTCAAGAAAATCATTATTGAAATGTTCTGAACAAAAGAACCCCAGCTATACAAATGGCAACAATAAATGTGAATTGATTGACAGAATATACTATATATATTATCATTATACACTCAGGTTCACTAGAAAAGAATAGTTTTTTTAATCACTCTTTGAACTTTATTGTTGTGATGAGCTATGTTTTTTTATCTGCATACTGAAAAGTGTAAACTGCAAATTTCTATATTTCTCAGAAAGTGATAAAAATATAACCTAAGACCTTTGTCTGCACACACACATACAGACATACAGTTCATTAAAAATATCTTCAATTAATTTATTAATTGTTCAAGATTACTAAATTGCTTCCCTTGGCTGTATGCCGCTAGAGATACACTTAAATTCATTATGACTATACATTGGTTTGACAATATATCTTGCTATCTTTGTTTTATAAAAAGTAATAATTTAACAGGAAAAAAACTTAGTTTGAAGGGCATCGTTAGACGCAATCTAAAATTGCATACAACTAAATAAGGTGGGCCATCCCTGTCAGGCCATGTCTTCCCTCCATCGCTGCATCTTCATCTGTTTTATATTTATATTTCTGATTTATATCTCAGAGCACAGTGTGATATTTCTTAAATTAGCATCTTCATTAAAAGGTGTCTTGTTTCTTCCATTAGATGCTGTCATGGTGGCAGTGCTGTAATCTGTCTGATCTAAATCCTCTCTGCTTTGTGGTGGCTCTGAGTAAGGAACTCTGCAGGGCTTATGCGCATGCCTGCCAGCCATATCACACGCACATTCATGCAGACACACAGACATTTATCCAAAGCACAAAACCCATGCGCAGTGACAAACGTACATGTACATATACACTGACAGTGTAGGCACAGGTTTGCAGAAAGAAATCGAGAGCGAGACTTGTCATCCACCTGTCAGGAGCAGTTATCATTTCAAAGTGTTTCTCTCTGTGGCCTGTGCCACACGCCCTCCATGTTGAGCACTGGAGAATGATCATTTAAATGTCTCCCAATCAGCCCTTTTACCATCTTCAATTACACCTTTCCACCCTTACATTTGTATAATTTTCTAATCTAGCCGAGGCGTGGGGCTGTCAAATGTGCCAGAGAAAGCAGCAAAGCACCGCCAAAGACTGACAGATGGATCCACCAAGATGGAGAGGCATGTCTCTGGATCTTCCATATGCCCTGGCACTGCTGGTGGATTATAGTCACATCCGGCTGGATTTTCACTATCATTATTGGAAGTACTAGTGGTTGTTTTCTCTCTGTTGACTATCATGTATTTCTTTATACAATCAAAGTAAAGCGGAAATACAAGCTTTCTGGAGGAACTAGGCTCAGGATGAAAAATAGCATGTTGTCGATTTGTACAAAAAGTGACAGAATGGAAAATGGTTTAGCATTACACAGGTTTACTAGTTATTCCAACCTACAGTAAGTACTACAGAGTGACTCATGCTTGCAGTAGCTCTGATTCTACTCAGAATTGATTTTCTGTCATTTCAAACGTCCAGAACTTACCCCCTTTGTGTAGAGCTACTAAGGGGTAAAAGCATTTTGAAAGGGCAGCTCTTGGTTGAGCTTAGTTTCTGGTAGTGCTGTCCTGAGTAGAGCATAAGCCATTACAGTGTTTTAGGTGCCGAACTGCCAAACACTCTCCTAACTGAAAAATGTAACTACAGTAAAAGGACAGTGAAAGGTGCAGGGCACCCGATGCTTTCTGACTTTCATTCTTTCATTTCTGGAACTGAAATTAACTGAGACATATATTGCATGACGAGATACTTTATAGCCATATTTTCTCTTTTTATGTGTAATTATTATATTTAAATAAGTAGAACACACAAGTCTTTTATGACTTATGTCTTTAGTAGTTACTTTCAGATGCATCATTAGGAGGAATGAAATTGTAATCAATGTGATTGCCTGGCAATGACAATGTAAATAACATTTTAAATGCTTCTACAAGGACAGAAATCACAGATCAGTGGCAACCTCTGCCACAGTCATTTTCAAAGATTGGTCAAACACACACACGCGCGTGTGCACACACACACACAGACTGATTAGTTAATGCAGCTTTGCAGCTTTGTTATGAACAAATGTGATGCTTCACTTCTGCTGGCAGATCAAACAGCTGTGGCTTGTGGTTTTCTATTCATTAGAATGGATCTAAGAGATCTGTTAAAATGGAACATATGTCTCAAATTTTTTTGACTCAATTACCTGATCCAATCCATCAGCTCTCAGAGTGAGTCAGAGCCAAGGCCAGCACATGAAGACGCATTTATCTGCTCTAAAACTGTGAATAGAGAATTATACAAAAGGTTTCATTCCAATGGGAAAAAGACAGCAATTTATATGAAACAACTATCTGAAATATAATATCTGCATATTGCATAATAATGCACTTGTAATAAATAAGACATGTAATAAGCATCCATAAAGCTTGAAGGCTTGAGGCAATGTAAGCATAATTATCTTTATTTTGTTACACATTTTTGTTGCTCATGATTTTTGTGAGATACAGCGAAGATACTGACATGTTCCCTAGAGAATGCATTGCATTTAGATGTGGAACCATTGGTGCAATATGAGTGAAGGAATAAGGCAGAGGGCTTTCATGGGGTGTCCTGACATGCAGTTTTCCTACTGAATAAGAAGCAAAGCTCAATATAAATACGTTTTCTGTATTCTTTAAGCAGTGTCCACCGTGGTCTCAAAGTTTTGATCACAGGCTCTTGTATCAGAATTGACAAATGGTATCCTGAGCATATCCTTATGACTGAATTAAATTTATTTAGTACTACCCACTGCTTACATTTCATACACAGACAAGAGAAAAAAAGAAAGAAAGCAAGTATATGTGTCAAAACATACCAGATATAAAACTTGACACAATAATCATCCAACACTCTTGTATCTTGATGATAAGCCTTCAGCAAAAACCAAGTTAAGTTAAACACTTTCTATGTAAACATGTACAACTGCAATCTTCATCAATCTGTCATGTCAAACAGATAAATAAATAACTATGAGAAAATGCATTTTAGAACTTGCAATTTTATCATTTATTTTGTGCAATTAAGGTGTTTTTAAGACAGGGTGTCATAATCACCATTTGGCTGTTGTTTTCCCTCGATAGTAAACATCAGAGAGCAACTGTAGCTACAGCAATTTACAAATTTAATGTCTGCTTCTTGTAAACATGTTTTTTTTTCCTTTATTCAGGGGGTCTGTGTATCCTTCTGAAAGTTGATGACATCCACTAATAGTCTTCCAGCTTTCATTTTCTCCCTCTAGAGCAGGTTTTGACTGCAGCAACTACACAGATGGGAAATTTTAGAAGACAAACAGGTGGTCACATCATCAGAAGTCTTCATGTTATACTTAGCGTCATTTCGCACAGGCAGTTTGATATTGCGGAGTGGCAAGCATAATTTCTGTGTTTTGTTATGTATTGCATACTAGCAATGAATAAATGGAAATAGTAATTTGTTAACAACATACATTTTTAACAGCTATATGAAATGCATCTATGGCCTACAAACACAAACACTGCCTACAGCCATTTTGCACAAGTCTATCACTTCATTAATCTCATCCTAATCAACTTTTTTTTTCTCACAGTATTCCTGTACTCAAATCTTGTGGGTTATGTCATAAATAATGGTTGCTGTCATAAGCCTTCCGTGTTGAACAGCTTTCTGTTTTAAGGACAAGTGTAGCTGTTCAGATTTTCCCAACTGGACTTTTGACAGACACTTACACAAACAGAAATGCAACACCTCTGCATCAGATTCCTCACCACAGCACGGAAGGAGTGAGAGAGCGATTGAGAGGGGAGGGAAAAACAGACAGTGTACTAATACATATATAAGGTGTATATATATAGAAACTAATATAACTGTGTTGTTACCTGTCTATTCAGTATTTACACTGAATCGCTGATGAATATTTTTTCTAATACTGTTTAAAACACGCTCTGAATGGTGATGAATAAGAGTCATCTGTCAACACTATTTTCAGTTGCACTTTCCTGTGAATATCAAAACTAAACTGGGCTTTCCTCTTTGAAACCAGGAGAGACAGCCAACACCAATCACACAATATAATCTTTATGTTCAAAGACAGCTGTTCTAAATCCTTAATTGAAAGTAGGAATCAAATGTACCATGAACATGAGCACACAGAAATGTGAAGTAATCCAATGGAGCTGTTTTATGTGTTAAGGCGTAGCGAGGTACTGTTATGCTTTTCCAATAATGTAAAATGACACTAAAACAGCAAAACCAATGTTGAACACTGACATGTGGAGGCTGAATATTGTTCTTTACATGAATTTTACATTGCAGGGTAGTCATAGTGACTCATCAAGCAACACGGCCTCCTGCTGTTTTGCACAAAACCTGTCAAGTGGTGATTTTTTTTTATCCATATATTCCTAAGCTTAACTTGCATTTCAACTCAGTAGCAAAATGATGCTTTATGTCCCATCCAATCAAAAAGTTTAATGTTTGACTAATGTGTCCAGTTTTTCTAAACATATACTTTGGCTTGTGGCAGACAGTTTCTCCGCCCAGTACCATTCCTTCCTTCACATTTTAAGACAAGAAGTTGCCTGACTTCTAAAACACATCTTTGACCAGTTAGTTCATTGAAGCCATCTATTATGAGTGCACCAGAAAGGAAAGTCATGTCACCTTTTAAAGGCAATTTAATTTTGTATATGCAAAGAAGTAAAACTGTGGGTTTGCAACCATAGGAAAGTGCCGCATATGGCTGGCTAAAAAAATTTTTAGAATTTTTCACAACCTTTGTTAATCGTCCCGAAACACACTGTTGTCTTACAATTAGTCATTAATGCCATGTAATTGTACTTGGCATTTTTTTATTTTGAGGAATCAATTTGTATCTACAATTTTACTGTACTGAGTATTATAAATAGCTATCACCAACCAC
Organism: Lepomis gibbosus; assembly: GCA_029875015.1. Lineage (NCBI taxonomy): Eukaryota > Metazoa > Chordata > Actinopteri > Centrarchiformes > Centrarchidae > Lepomis > Lepomis gibbosus. The sequence continues at coordinate 94,461 of JAPMOB010249790.1, forward strand.
AAATTCTGTGATGTTTTGACAATGATCCCATCCAGTTGCTGCAGTATATCGTTTGCACAGATTGGATATACCGCTGTTGAATGCTGACAAAATAAATATCTCTGTCTAATTATAACTCTGCCACAAAAACCTTGACGAAGATTATAAACTTTTTAGGGGACTCGTTAAAAGAGGTGTTAATAAAAGATACATTTGCATCTCAAATCAAAGTGCATCTCAAATCATATAGCTATGTTTATGGTATTATTAGAAGAACAAAAAAGGTTCCTAAAAAACAGTCTGACTTAAAAACACAACATGTTTCAACATGCATAATATTGTGAATACAGGGAAGAAAGAAGGGCTGTTTGCAACCTGCATGGTAATGCCAACCTTTTTGTTTTCAAATATAAAAACTTGTGGTTGGCTCATTTAGATTTACATTTTAAATAATGTGGGGATGCACTTCTGCTACAGTACAGTTATGAGTAGGAACTTTAAAGCACTAGTTTAAAGTATCTTGATGCCAAATGTGCAAATTTTTAACAGAGTAAATGCAAATAGCTCTGCATGTTCAGACTTGATGTTACACATTTAAAAGCAATATCACAAAACAAAACATGCTGCAAAATAAGCACACAAACAAATTAACATTCTGCACAAATTTGAAAAGCTGTAAGAGCAAAAGACTGGGTGGAAATCATCTGCTAGTAATTGTCTCAGCAAAACGTCCTTCTTGAGCTGAAAAGCAAGGGTTTGGACCTCCGCTGCAGCTGATAAGGCTTTGTGTGGAGTTAGTTATTTTTTGGGGGAGTAGTGCAACCCGACTAAGAGACTTTATTGATTCAAATTAATTAATCCACTTACAGAGGAAGGGGATTCTGTAGCTCTGCAGCGACTTAAATAGTCCACACAAATTAAACTGTAAATTTGTTGCCTTTAATGATATTCCCAAGTAATTGAATTGCAGGAATGCTTCAAAATATGTGGCATTAGCATGCAAAAACCATGTGTTTTAGCAATGGATAACCCAAATAAATTTGATATTAATTAATTTTTGATACGGTTCAAGCCTATTTAGCGTGATTGTAATTACCATCTCTGCAGTGAAGTAAAAGCATGTGGGTTTAGTAAGGAAGAGCAGATAAAGCTAATACAAATTCATGTTTCAGATGTTAACAAATAATATACAGAAAAATGTATGTGAAAAGAGGGTTACTTGTGCATTTATCACTGAAGTACATAATTTCAGTTTATATAATAAGAATTACCAATGAAACATTCCAATATGTATTTTGTTTAATAATTTCACTGTTGTGCACTGAAACTACAAACCAATATTTGAGGTGGCATTGCATGTTTTTAAAACTTTTTATATATAGACTGAATTTGGTCTGGCAGTAAAGTTGTAGGTGTTCTGTATTGCTCCTGTTCCTCTTTTTTACTCCCTAATACTTTGTGACAGCCGTACCACAGCATCTTTTGCTAATCCCAACAGGAAAAGCATAGATTAGACATTTTGTACCTGCACAGATGATTTTACATGCACTCCATGACAACTGCCACTACCCATGCCAAAAATGAAAAAGTGAAAAAGAAAGACATGCTGGAAAACTAAGTAAGGCATAATTATCCCTTTCTAGTTTACTGAGTGAAGTTGTTGGGATAATGGATGCAGCGTTGTTCCTTACACATCTGTTTTCCATGACACATGCTACTTTTATATGTATGTATCTGTTTGGCATGCTCCTGACTTGAGACAGGCGAGAGTGCCTTCATGCGTTTGTTGTTATAATTAAAAAACATCACTGTGTCTGCATCACATATACGTGGAACTTACACTATATTGTTCAGTAACTTAAATTAAGTTTTAACTCTGCAATCTCAGCAATTTACCTTGAATCATTAGTGAGCAATGACTTATATAATGCAGATTAAGCAATATATTAAAATAATATTGGTTGTAAACTTTTAAAAATGCAGGTTATGCATGGACTGCTCAACTGTTTTGTGTTGAAGCGTGCATGCACGGATCATTTCCAGTGTTTTTGTGGGAGTTCCACAGCTGTTTCTGGAAAAGAAGACTTTTAGATCATTCATCAGCTGTTATCGTGGCACGTCTTTCCTTTTTCTGTGGACATAGCCACTACAGCTAAAGGCCAAGTTCTTAAAGCAAGTGCACCACTTATTACATCTCCTGGCTTCCCAAGTTGGACATTTGGTTAGGACAACTACGTGCACGTTTAAGGTTGAGGCAGTTGAGGTAAGTATATGAGGTTCCCTCAGCAATCCTCAGCAACATCTCTTGGGACCGCTCCTGGGATCTTGACCGCTGTCACATTCAGAGCTTGTACCTAAGACTAAGCTAGGTCTAAGCTAGGTTTAATATTCTCATGCTCCAGTTCTGCTTTAAAAATTGTTTTACTCACAGGTATACCATCATTTCAAGAGCTGCTGTCATACAAAACCCTCCAATTTCAAAGCAACTGCCACTCTGAACTAAACCTGACACCCAGGTGCTCCACCATCATGTTACTGTGACAGTAAGCTAATATAAACAAACTTTTTCTCATATTTTTTGTAGTTATCAATAGTAACAGTAAGACAACAGTGCCATTATGAGGCCAAACAGGAAAACACATTACTCGCTATCAATCAATCGCATCAAGCATAACGCAAATTAAAAATGTAACACTCTTAAATACCTCAGGTCTCTAGCTACCTTATAAGAGAGACCTTGGGTCTCTAGCAACCGTATAAGAGAAAAAAACATGTTTTTATAATTTTTGACAACAAAACATTGTTGTTGTATAGTACTAGGTCCCTAAAGACACGGGGAATGCATTCAAGGGTTAATGTGCCACTGAAATCTTTGTGTTTTACAATTGTCAAGCCTCCCTGCTACAGGGAGTTTCTATCAGCACATCCTGTAAGACAAATGTAAAAAATGTCCTGGGATTACATATAGTTCCAATCCAGATCTACATAATGACACTTCATCTCAAGCCATGTACTGCATCTGCACTGAAAATTAATTCAAAAGAGCGTCATTGGCATGCCATAAAATAGCTTACTTTCTCATTAAAATGACCATTTACTAAATTTAGATCATAACTCCTAGAAAAATCATTCACAATCATATAAAATCATTTGTGTGTTCCTTTGATGGCACCAAAATCAAATCAAAACACTCATTCACAAATCTCAGCACTTGTGATTGATTGGTTAGATTTGGGTGTGTATTTCTGAATTTAAAAAGTGCGTCCATTATGTACATTGGAACGATTTTCTATAATTTACCCTGAAGATGCTGTGTTTAATGTATTTTTGCCAGCTATGCTGAATCACAGTTGACGGCATGCCATTACAGCAGACGCAACAGGATGACCTCCCCCAGTCAAAGCTTAATCCCCACTTCTTTGAAAGGACCCTATGGTGAGGGTTAATGAAATGCAACTCCTCTCCAGCTCCCCAGTGAGTGGAAGAGGATCTCTCTGATTGAAAACTTCCTGGAGGTGTCTTGCTTGGTTTGTGAAACGTTGTAATTACTGCTGGGGGTCTCCTCCCGCTCTGTTTGCAGGGGGGCTGAGCAGCGTTTGCTCGCGCTCCAGGGTTCTCCCTCAGTTCAGCACACTTAGGCCTGTCTAATTAGAGTCTCTGCCATGTCTCCGTACTGCTGTCTCCATGCGCAGCTGGGGACAACCTCCAAATCAAGCTGCGGCACACAAATGCTTGCAGAACGTCGGCCGGCAAGCAACAACAGGCGACACTCTCAATGTGATGTGAACATTAGCTCCTTCCTTCTCTCTCTCTCTCATTCATCCCCTCCCTTCTCCACTTCCTCCACCACCACCTCAGCCCTCTTTTACTCTATCCTTCTTTTTTCCTTGGCTTTGTTCTCCCTGTTCTCCTCACCAAGCTCAAGCACAACGGCTACAAAGAGCCCCACATAGGAAGATGAGAGGGAGCAGAGAGTGAAGAGGGTTCAGATGCTGCACAGCGCTTGTGTGTTCGTACGTGTGTTTGTGTTTCCGTGTGTGAAAGTCTGAGAGTGTGAGGCGGCAGGAGATCGCCAGGGTAGTGAGAGTTGGTAGTACACCCAGAGGCACTGAGAAAGAACAGAGAGAACACTTGCCCCCCCATCAAGAGCAGTTGTTCAACCCCCCGAGGCGAGGTGATGCAGGGATGGGGGGGAGCAATGAAGGGCAGGGAGGTGGCAGGCAAAGCAACACTCGTCTGCTTTTCTCTTTCACCTGTTCACCTTTACAGTCTCTTCAAACTCTCCCCCACCCGTTCTTTATACCCAGTGGGTTCATGGAGACTGCTGGTGTAGATTCTTTTTTTTTTACTTCCCCTTGTCTCTGATAAAGTTGAGAAAACACCAGCTGCCTGTATACTTGCAAATCTATAAGATACAAGCAGATGTGCTAATCTCTTGCACAGGTGAAATTCCCATGGATGTGTTGATGTGTGTGAGCACCAGTGTGTACATGTGTGCATTGAATTAACATTCAAAATACCTGTAAGTACTCTCCATTGCAATACAAAGACACTGTTAGACTGGCCATTTGCTTTTTTATGGTTTGAGTATTTAATTTTAATATTATATTTAATATTTAATGTGGCCTTTGATTCAAGCTGGTGAAACAGTTCAGTAGCTGCTGCTGTCGACCTCTCCTTCTAAACCCAGAGAGAGGAGAATGCTGTCCTACACTAAGGCTTAGCATGCTTGGTGTTCATTATGTACACTGCTTGTATGTTTTTATGTATGTATGCATGTGTTTGTGTGTGAGCGTATTTGTGTCTAATGAGGCTTTGCTTGTTTCGATCAAGTGGGAGGGGTGCATAAACATGGACGGCAACAACGGTGATTGAGTCACAGACAAGTACCCTCTGGGACTCATTCACACTCATGCTACGAGGAACAACACCCATATAGACTGTGCATCCCAATTTGGATAAACAACACAAACTAAAGAAGGCATGTTTTGAAGAAGCCCTTGTTCTGATCATTTGGAGCAATGCACATGTATGCATGTTTATACATTTCTCTCTCTCTCTTAAATATATACTCAAAAAAATGAGAAGAAGAAAGACTGGAGGACCCAACAATACGATCCTGCACCCGGAGTATTGAGGGAAGTGACTATATCTACCAAGTACATTCTCACTTCTGCTCTGGCTTTTCTTCCATTTCTCTCTCCCTCCGTCTCCCGTGTTTGAGAACACACACCTGCAGCCAGCCTCTAACCACGCGCCATGCTTCAGTAATCTGCTGACTCCCTCTGATTTACAGCTTTATGTCTGGTGAGTAGCCAAAGAACTCTGGCTGCCTGGTAATTTGACACTGTACACCATTTATTAGACCCACTCGCCTACACCATATACCATACCAAAAGGAGGGCATCACACAACTTGTGTGCCATGACTGTTTTTTCTGACTGAAAGGCTTAGAGAATTTGTGATTTAGATGACAGGAACACTGAAGAATAACACACTTTCATACTTACGGTAAAGTCTGTCCATAGGCAATCTTGAGAGCGTCATCAGGACCGTTGCCAGGATTTTAGAAATACCGTGGTCATGAGTACTAGCCTGGCCACTTTTTAAATTACCCTTTTTCCATTCAGTATCTTATTGCATTTGGTAGCCAGGCTACTAGACAGTTACTAGACTGAAATGATTCATTTTAAATTTGGTGGTTGCTACACCAACCAAAAATAGCGTGGCGAACACAAGGGCAGAAAGAAGTGCTGGAAAATATTACTTAGAAAATTATAATTTCATTCTAACTTATTTCTTAAAAAATTAACAAACTATGTCCCACAGATTCAATGACATTGTATAAAATTGTTGAAAAGATACATAGACCTAATATGTCTTTAAATTAAATATATACCAACACGTTATATGCCCTTTAAAATAAGAAAATAAAGAAAAATGCTTTAAATGTAATTGTTATTTCCAATAAAGTAAAAAAAGAGGTGTGTCATTATTGATCAGTGAATTATAGTGGTAAATGATGAATCACTGAAACATTTTGGTAATAATCAATGGACAAACATCTGACTGTCTGTACCGCATTTTCTGTGTATTTCCTGTCCGCAAAGATTCTGATTCATGAAGGCACAGTTTGAGAAAGCAATGGAATCAGGAAATGTTGTCATTCCAAAATCTGCAACACAATGACCCAGAAGAGATTGACTTCTCTCACATCCATGCGAACATATTTGTTTTGGAGTGGGCTAACTTTGGTGTAGGCCATAATAGACAATGTGACTACAGCAAGATAGGCTAACTGTCTATTCAAAGCTACAGCTGGGCAGTGTAACTTTATTAACATGCATTAGCTTGTTTCCCACCGTGAATATTTTTTGCCACTGAAAACGTCAAAGCAGAAACTCCTATTTGATTCTGTGTGAAAAAGTTTCGAAAGCATGTAGGTTAATCATTTGTGAGCTCAGATCTTGAACACTGTTGCCGCTACTGTTCCATGTAATTGTTTCTTAAATTATCTAAACAATTTGAATCATCCATATTACCAATACTGTATTGGTAAAATCAGTCATGTGTGCTTTAAAGTGCAACCTGTATTCAAACACAGTGTTGACTGATCTTGTAGTAAGTGTATCATATAAGCAGGTTACAACCCACTTGGCTACGGAGTAACTTGAATGACAGGACCGTACAGTATGTGTGCAACATGTATGTCACATAATGGAACAATTTGCGCCAGCAGACTTGTGAATTTTTGTTCACGTTGCACCATAAGAGTACTAGCAGACACTTTAAGAATAGACCAGACATTCTCAAGTTTTGTACAGTTATGTACTTTATATTTTTTATTCAAATATTTATATCAAAATAAAAAAAGGAAATTGTTTCCAAGGTCTGGATCTTGGTGACCTCATAACTGGCTTCAGCCATGAGGATTAACGCTTCCAATTGCCAGAATACAAAGTTTTCTTGGATGGTTTTGTTTAAATATTTTGCTATTCTGCAATTTTCTTTTTTCATTATTAGCATCTAAGTAAATCACAGCTTTTGCTGAATAAACAGTTTGGCAGATGATTCTATGAATCTGAAACAATTTCCGCAGCTTTTGGGGGCCTCCTATCTAAGAACTGCACATGGTTTAGTCCATTCACGCAGTAAAGACACATCTACTTTGTCTATTGACTGCATATGCAGTCATGTATAGACAACTTCCCGGCTTCAAAGAAGTAAATACAGGCTACTAAAAGAGAAGGGCAAGAAAAGAGGTTGTTTGTTTAGTATTAGCATGTAGATTGAGCCTTGCAATAGTTACCCTGCTGATAAACTAAGTATTATTTCTCTCTATTTATTTTCTCATGTTACCAAAGATGAGAGACAAGGTGAGCTCATAAAGTGGTGACTAAGCTACTATTTGTAGCAGTTTGTACTGAAGGGAGATCTGCATCTACTATTACAAGTGCATTCAACTTCCTAGCACACTAAAAGGTTTCATTAACTTGGTAAATTGTTATTTTTTAATGAAATATAACAACCCTTCTTCACTGTGAAAAGCAAACTATAACTTGTCTGAATTTGTCTCCTTCACAGGGCAAAGCAGCAAAGGGAAATGTATTATAATAAAAATATCGCAGAGCAACATTTGTTTAAATATAGTTGGCCTATATGTTGTATTTTGGTATAAAATAGTTGTAACTGTATTATTAATACTACCTACTACTACTACTACAATAATAATTACCAATATTCACTATGGACGCATGTGTTTTGTTGTTCTTCAATAATTTGTACATGATGCATTTATAAAGAGGAAAAGTTGGCCCACTGACATTGCATATGCAGAGGGCCCCAATTTTCGTGCTATACCATTGATTTTGATACCAAACACTGTAGAGGCAATGTGAAATAAAAAGAGACACAGGAGGGATGGTCCCTGTCTTGACACATATGGGCAAACTCACATTTACATGGTCGGGGTGTTCAAACCACTGTCCTTCTTTAAATGTTTTATGAAAATCATATGTTGAATCTTAGCATTATTAGTCATTAAAATCAAAATTTGAAAGCAATGGAAAATATTGGTGTGATGTTTTATTTTCAAAGAGTTTTGGAACCATTTGTAACACCAACAAAATTTTTAGTATTCATGCGTTTTAAGTTGATTACACCTGACGACAGCAAATGTAACCTTTTATTAATATGTTCTAATTGTATTAGAGAAATTAGAAAACATTTTAAATAAAACAACAAGAAATCCAAAGTCATTATTTTTTTTATCTAAATACAACTTGAGAACACAACATGATGCTTGGACACTTCTCCCTCATGATTTCGCCAGTAGCCTAACATGTCATTAACACTGTCAAGAGAGCAGCTCTTAAAACTTAGCATGTCTTGCTTTTTCCCTCCATGCTGTTAGCCATGCGGATGGAGTTGTCATCAGTTTAGTCCTCGCCCTTGTTTTAACACATCTCCAGGGATCACAGCTTCTTGAGCAGACATTTACATTTACTCTTTTTATACATATTTCTTTTCCTCTTTAAACTTGTTTCTTGGCAGGTTGACCTGTCGAGAGGAAGCCCACGGTGCCTCACAGCCAGCCGACGCTGTTAGAACTGTGTTCAAAAATGACTCCTTTGGTTTCAGCCTCTGGGGAGCTCAAAATACTCTAGAGAGCAGCTTTTCTATCTATGCCAAACTTCAGAATATATAATATAATAATAAAAAATGAATTAAGTAAAAAAGCAAATGAACAACAACATGCCAATAAAATCATGACTCTAACAGTAACGAGGTGTCAGATTAGTAATTATGACTTTACAAATGAGCTCATTTGTTGATTTATCTTTGTTCTGATGAGATTGTTTGTTCTGGCAAGAACTGTACTGTATGCTTTCTATGAATAATAAATTAGAAAGGGTCTAATGTAAAGCACATCTAGGGAAGTCCTTGATGAACAATGTAAGGCAAAGACAGACTGAGAAGACTATTGCAACAAGTCTGATATGTTTAACTGGCCTTAAGCTGATACTGATGTAAGTGCTGAGTTTCTCAAGGCTAGAGAAATGAAAATCAGTCATGGTTTGCCAAAGAGGGAGTATCTCTATCGCCTTGTCCTCAAAAGCAAAGATAATTGCATGCAGGCGATCATGTGAGCGCAATCTGAAAAAAGAAAGACATATATGTACAGTGCTAGATGTAACACACACAAGCATGAATGTGCCACATATGCGCACACGCAAAACACATACATGTACCAACACATGCTAAATTGAAGCTTGAAGCTTTGTTTATGTGTGTGCAAGACAGAAAGTGAGAGTGAAAGACAGAAGCAGACAAAGAGAGAGCTGCATGGCCTCCCATCTCAAGGAGAGAGAGTGAAACAACTGAGAAAGCAAGAGGACGTGGGAGGCAAGCGGGTGGGTGAGGGGTGAAGGGGACTCCATCTAAACTCATTTTGAAAATCAGAACTTCTTTTCTAAAGTCAGCATTTCAAATCAGAGCGTGTCCCCTCTCATTTAATGCATCATTTTGCGAAGTGATAAATTTGTGAATTAGACATACATCCTTTTTGCTTTTAAGATACTGGGCCTCATAAGGGAGGGAACAGTGTGGAGGATTTAAGAGCGTTTCGCCGTGTCAAACATTAAAACCCACAGGGAGAGCATCAGCACAATTAGGCTGGGGTGAAGGGAAGAGAGAGAAAAATCCACAGACAAAATCAGGATCTTAAGAGCAGCGGCGTTATTCGTCTGTACAGTAACGTGGTTATCTGTCGCGGGTGATCCTTTTAAACGCTTCGTTTGCTGGGATAAAAGCAGAGCGGAGGAAATAAACTTAGTTCTGCCTCCAATCTGCAAATCCTTGGTGGTCATGGAAGATGATCCCAATTTGCTTCTGAGCAGCACTGTCAGATCTCACAATAATAAATAATTTAAGACTTTAAGCGGCAATTATGCTCGATAAATGTGGAAAGCCTGTAGACCACTGCTTGCTGTAGCCAGACGATGCTGAGGTTCCTGCAAAAATACACCAGTCGCTGCTTATGTCATAGCCAATAAATCATGCAGAAAGGTTAATGAGAAATGCTTGATTTAATATCAAGTACATTCCCAGAACTTACTGCAGTCTTTAAGTTTATATAATTTAAGGTCTACAAAAGTATTTAATCATCATTGATATGTGATTCGTTTGGCCTGGCAAAGCAATTATCAACACCTTTTCAAATTCTGAATTTGGTCCTGGAGACGCCAGGTTGTCTTTAACAGTTCAACAAACATACTTACCATTGTTTTATCAGTTTTAGACTTCTCCATGACTTTTTCCTAATTTTGTTAGAATTGCCAGAATCCTGGATATTTGGATCGGTCTTTTTTGGCTTTTCAGTTATTAGTCTATTTGACCTGTCTAATGTCTAATGTGTTTAAGTTTAAAAAAAGTTTAATCTTAATATTTACATATAAGGTTGGGGTTTCCAAGCAACTGAGAATTCCTATTACAATCCATTTATTTTCAGATTATTTTCTTTTTTAATGCTTTGGTCCAAAGAACATCAGAAAATTGTGTAAATGCCCATTACAATTTCATAGTCCAAATTGATGTCATCAAATTTTCTCCAATCAATAGACCAAAGAACACAAAGAAAGAAATCCTCACAAATTAAAAGCCGGTACTAGGAAATATATGACATTTTCACTGAAATGGCCAAACACAATTCAATTTAAAGAACGATTCAATTATCAAACTAACTGCTGACTATTTTTATGTTGATTGACTACTAATTTTACATTTTATAGAATCATTTTTTGTGATAGAAAAAGTGTTGGTTGTGTGAGCCCAAGCCTAAGACCACCTACTTAATGTGCTCAAGGATTATTGAAGAAACTGACCTTTTGAACAACTTTTTTCAGCTCTAACAATAAGGATGTGAATCAAATGTCAACAAAGCACAACAAAATTATTACATGTTAAAAGTAAGAAATGTCCCTATACCATGATGTCTAGCTGTCTCTCGACAGACATTTTTGAGTCCACTTGGACTGATTTTGGGGAAGGTCAAAGCCACTGTGACCTCACAAACCACATTTTGCATTGGTCAGACAATGAATTGACACTTTTAAGTCAAAGGTCAGAGGTCACTATGACTTCAAAATGAGTGTTTTTGGACATCACTCAAGAACTGATGCAGTAATCATGTTTAATGGGATAATGAAGTGATGACATTTTTTTACCCAAAAGATCAAATCCATTACAATGTGACATCATAACTGATTGAAATTGAATTTTCTGATAGACATGTATAAAGTAATTCATCTTTTCTTTCTTCTTCTTCTTCTTCTTCTTCTTAACTAGCACAGTTATGGCTTTCCTCCATCTCATCCATTCTGCCGTTCACTTTCTGACTCATGCAGAATTTTGTGCATCATCAGAATCGTGTAACTGCAAATAACGTACTGCGCCTAGCCAATCATGATCCTGTGAGTGAGTATCAGCTACAGCTCATAGAGAGGCTTTGTATCTAAAACTGCCAGGGGAAAACAAAAGCCTCACATTTTGTGGTGCTAGTAATAGACTACTTGTGTACCAGTTTAGCCAATACATCTATAATAACCCTTCCTTAATAAGTTCAACAATATATATTCACTGGAATTCAATATCAGTCATAATATATCATCAATGTAGTCTGCCTTTTATTTAAATTCCTTCCAAGTATTCACTATATATGTTACATGAGTCTGGACAGATACGGATGTAAACTGCGACTCTACAGGTTCGTGGAGGCACAAAACCGATGGGCGGTTGTATGTTCTGTTTTTTTTTACGATTTTTAAAACACATCACTAACAGAGAAGTCAAGTTTTTCACCTAAAGTTTGTGCTGATCAGCAAACTAGACATGTCATCAACCTCAGTTGATAATGAATGTAAATAAAATTGTATTCAAAGGTCTACCTACTCGATAATTAATTAGCTATGCAATGATGAACAATCTTTTGACACTCATTGAAACTGTGAAACATGCATCTTCAGATCATTTCTATCTCAGTTTGGATTGTAACCAATAAACCAATCAGTCAAGCAAACAAAAGTAAAAGTGATCTCAGCCAAGGCGTGCAGGGCTGTCTGGTTTCAGAAAGCCTGCTTTGGTTTGATTTCTCTCTCTGTGGTGTGGTTTGTTCTCTCATGAGCTCTCTGCCTCTTCTGTAGCCCCATGTTTGCCTTTTGTTTCTGCCAAAAGTATGCTAAATCATCAAGTCTCCTCCAGCTTCCACAGCTGCTTAGGTGAGACTAAATGTAGAACAATAATTACACAATTTAACAATAAAGGATGGTAAATTACTCTCTATTGCTTTACATGTTTGTTCATTTTCACAGTGTAATGTCATTCGATTAATATTTTTATAAACGTGGATTTGAAGTAAACCTCCCCCTAAATCATCATTAGTTCGTTTTCTGGGCAGAAAATAGTGCCAGAGCAGCATTTACATTTATTACTGACTGGGAGCATTTAATTCCAGGATGTGAGTTGTGAGGTCTGTTTAACAGCATGCTCATTTTCATTTTTAGGCTGGCGAAGTCTGCAGAGTGAAACAAAGCCAGAGAGCAGCAGAAAATGAGACTTTGGCACAGATACTGTTTACCTAGAAGAGTCACTGTGTCCATTTGGGTTAGATATTTTGGTGGCCACTGGAATCCAGTTTGTGAATACCTGCATTGAGCCATTGGGGCAGGGGCAATCCTGTGAGGCCATGGACAGGCAGGAGCCACTGGTCACCACAGTTTGAACATGGTGCCCTCATGCTGTTTGCTCTTCTGCCGCCTCCTCTCCTGTATGGCCACCACTGTGTTTGCTCATGCGTGGATATGAAATCACAGCAAATATGATGTGATGTGTGGAGCTGAGTGCCACCTTGCAGGAACCAAGATGTATGTTTATTTTATTATATGAAGGTTTTCTTCGTAAGATTTTCTACTTGACAATCCTGCCATAAACATGAGATGTGTGTCTATAAATGATTAATCATAAAAGTGGTAATATATTTTAATTTGATTATAATGAATTTTAAATCATATCTTGTAATGTAGTGTATAAACATTCTGGCTGTATGCCTTGAGACAAGTGGTGTCACATATAATCTTCATGCTGCAGATCCAAAACATCATTTGAAATTTTACTTTTAATCAAATCAGACAAACTGGCCAAAGACCAGAATAAATTGAATTAATGCAAATAATTATAAACATCTATTTGTCATGAAGTTTCCCCAAAATGTTCACCCTTGCTAACTAAAGACTGCTAGCATATTTTCCACCCAGAAATAAAGATGTATTGTAATTCATTTTACCAAACAATCCATTAGTTTATTTCGAAACAACTCTGTTATTTCAGTTCATGCAGAAAAAGCATCAAATACAGTAATTGCTGCCAGAAAACAATGACTGTATCAGCTGCAGACGTTGCACCAGTATCTTTCACTAAAGGCCAACACAAACGAGCATTGAGCCTGAGTATTCCTGGAATACCATGGATGTAGCCACAGGGGAATGAAGAGAGCGGAGACAAGAGGAGAGGACTAGCGTGTAGGGGTTTGAAAGAGAGACGAGGGGAAAAAGACAGAATTCCCAAAGACTTAATTCTCCTCTGTTCTCTTTTGAAGGCCAACAAGGTCTCTGCTTTCCCTGTTGTTAGAAAAGCTGGAATCCTGCAGTGAAAAGTAGAGAAAAGAAATGGCATTATATGAAATGGCATTCTGACACCATGCACTGTCGACAGAATCTTTTAAAGTTAACAGGCCATATAATTCATCCACTAAAATATTAGTCCCTTTCCCACAGGCTTGGGTTAGTCATGGAGAGCTTGAAGGGCCGTTTGCTGTGATGTGTTGTGGTGGGGGCTGAAATAAGCTTATTATCAAATTTGACTCTGAAACTGCCTCATTTCTTGGATGCATGAAATGCCCTGTCTCTTCTGTGAGGGTTGCTGGTAATGCTGAGTGGCAGGTACTCCAGAACAGCGCCAGAGTCCAGTCTGTCGCCAAGGTGATGACGTTATGGCAACCAGCTGTCAAACGGCTGGATAACCGCCGTCGTCGACAAAGATGCTCACCAGAACCAGATGCTGCTAGCATTTCCACCAATTAGGAGTCAGGAGCTGGGTGCCTGTCGAAGGAGAAAGAGGCCAACAGAGAGCGGAGGAACAACACCATCACTGTCAGACATAGCGCTACGACCACTGAGGAACAACAGAGCTGCGGTAGAAGGAAAAACAGAGGAAAGGAAGAGAAAAATACAGAATGTAAAAGAGAAAATGAATTCCAGTGACGGTTGCCCTGGGTTACAAATTAATTGGGGAACTTTATCAACTTGTTCCATGAATGAAAAGGAAGAAGGGAAGAAATTAGAAAAAGCAGAAATTGCCACATCGGCTCAATGTTGTTTGCTATTTGTATTTGTATTCCTGAAACAAACCAAAGTTTGTGTGACAGTCCACAGTCTCCCTTCTTTTCATCTGACATTTGACACTTTGATAGATTTGCACTCTGATAGAGTTGAAAGAAAGAAACAAACAAACAAACAAACAAACAAACCATTGCTATCAGCAGTGTGGAGTTGGTAGAACATTGTAGAAATGAGAGCCAACAACAGGAAGAGACTTGCAGTCTGGCTTTTGCACAACATCGTAACAGCAGCATAAATGTCCTCTGAACATGAAGAGCTCTGTTGTCTAGTCAAGCTTGTTCTGAATGGAGAGTAATTTCATGTCCTTGTATAAAAGTATACCCTATTGTTTGAGAATTAAGCACAGCGTATAGGCCTGTAATTATACCTCCACAATAGCGGGTTTTCAGAAAAGGGCTAGAAATAGCATTGGAGGGTTCCGGTCTGAGCTTCGAAGTACAGAGCTACTAACAGGCTGACAGACTGTAAAAAGGCAGAGAGCAGAGAATAGAATCAGAGACTACTATCGTTTTACTACTTGTGGATTGGAGGGGGCCGCTGCCATTGTCCAGTAACTTCCTGATTTGTGCTGTGGTGCATGGTTTATAAATGTGGGTACAGTGCTATGAAAGCTATTGTTAAAGGCGAGACTATTGTAAAGAATGTTTAGAGGCGAGGACATCAGGAAGAGAACGAGAGAAAAATAAATGAGATATAAGAGGGCTCAACAGGAGACAATTAAACAAGAAACAGAAACAAAATGTAGAGAGTCGAAATAAGATGTTTTACCAGACCTACTCCATAGCCATTTCGCATCCTGAAATAACATCATGCTTTTACCTCAATTTCAATTTCATAAGTGAGCAGCCTGGCATGGTGCCTAAGTACCCAGCAAATAGAGGGAATAATATCATTATATCATATACAATAGGGAAATCCCAGTGGTGAGCAGACTGCATGAGCAGCTGTCTGATAGAGACAGTAGGCGTGCACACGTCTGTGTCTGCGTGTGTGTGCATGTACTGTAAAAACGAGTGGAAAGAAGTGTACAGTAGTTGTGCGTGTGTGTGTGTGTGTGTGTGTGTGTGTGTGTGTGTGTGTGTGTGTGTGTGTGTGTGTGTGTGTGTGTGTGTGT